>JABFPN010002060.1:0-24416 GCA_022817305.1 Leptoteleia sp. ZL-2020
TTAACGCGATGCTGTAAGCGTTAATTACTAGATTAGGGTATTCTGTGCTTTTATTAAAAATATATAAATGTAACCGATGTAATTGCTTCAGACCATTTTTTCAACTTGGAAGATTACTTTACATTAAAATAACTGAATGTTTGTTATTAATTTTAAGCAAATTTACGGAACGCGTTTTGTAAGTGTTAAAAAAACGCGTTCCATAAATTCGCTTAAATCTTATTTAAAATTTTCGGTTTTGTAACTAAATTATATTCTCCCATATCTGAAAAATGGTCTGAATCTTTTGTTAAGAATTAAATCAACATTTTTAAAATAATATTTACAAAAACACTAACTCCGTGGCAGCAGGCTTACAGCATCACCTTAAGAGTGTTTCAAAGTGATGTATCCACGTAATTAGTGTATTTTCAATTTATCACAATATTGTAATATATTTTTGAATTTAACGAGAAGAGCACCCTGCATAATTAATGGGAAAACTTGTATATGTGCCAAAAATGATATTTAAGCAAACGTATTGTGTAAAAACAATGCGAACCAGAGCACATCACCTTATATAAACTCATACATTCTCCCACTGATTATGCAATTTGCTCTTCTCATCAAATCAAATAAAACATTTTTTTATTAGTAGACTTTTATCAATTCAAACATTTAAAAAACCCATTATGTTAAAATAACAAAAATTTCGGTAAAATATAATTAAAATATATAATTAATAATATTAAATTATAAATAATTATAATTTAATTATGAGTGGTTAAAGGGAAATAATCAAGAACTCTTTCTGATACAAAAACCAGCAGTTCAACATCTTTATTTACACATATATATATATATAATTTTTATTTATAAATAAGTTGGATGAATGAAAACATAAATGCTATGTCTGTGTTATTGAAGCAAATCAAATTATCGAATAGTCAGACAAAGCATTCAAATAACACTTTTCATTACAAAAAGATGTGTTTTTTTGAAAGCATAGTCATACGGTAACCGTTCAAAAATATGATGAAATTTATGATCCCATAATGCACGATAGAAAAAGCTTCAAATGCTTTCCAAATTTTTGTAAGATCAATTTGATAACTCCGATAATCAGTTTAATTTTGGTATTCGTCATGTCCAAAAGACGCAACCGATTCCATCAATGCTACAGCACCATCTACCTCCGGATCTGCATTCAAAAGTCCTTCTTGTTGGGGTGCGGCAATGTGTCCAATGGCAGCATTTATAGGGTTTCCACCAGCATCTAAAACTGGATCTGCAGTAGCTTCTGCTAAATTTGTCACAGATTTGGATTTGACGCATTGAAAATCAACATGTCGACTTTTAGCTTCTTCTTTTTCCCAAGACATATGAATAAAAGGTCTTTGTACATAGTTATAAATTACCTCCTCACGGCCACCAGCTCGTTTTTTCACCTTAAAAAAATATTTTAAATGTTTTATTATGAATCCTGAGTTACAAACTTAATATTATTTATTTCGTTTTTAAGTAAGATAATATATAAACATCAACTCAAATTTTATTTGATTAAATATTATATTATTATATTATTATATATTATATGTTATATTATTATACAATAATAACTTATAGTCACCTTTTCTTTATAGGTTGGGTAACCTTCAATGCCTAAACGAATCTTTTTTAAACCTCTTTCTTTCATTACTTGTTTTGCGACGTCCCGGTTTTCAATGTATTTGAAAAAACGATACATTGCTGTGCTATTTACCGCTGTAAATTAATATAAAGAATGTTTCATTATTTTAAAATAAACTTATATCTTCTGTATATATATATATATCATGTCACAATGTTTGTCCAGGATAAACCCCGGAACTATTCAACCAGTTTTTATGAAATTTGTTAGAAACATTTATTAGAAACTTATGGAACTTACAAATAATTCCATACTACTGTCCTATAATAAACATTTAATTTGCAATCAAAAGTTTAGTATAATATTGATTGAATGTATTAGAACTACTCAGCCACAGAAACGTGTGACCGAGTCAGCTAGTTATCTATATAATCTAAAATTTTCATGTGTTAAAAGTGTATTGGTAAATAGAGTTTGTAATTACAAAGAGAAACAGTGTTTTACTCCAACTTTGTTAATAATACCAACTTTGTGAATATTCTTCCCCCATTTGTGGTGGATATTCTTCATCCCAGTCTACAATATCATCTTCCAGAAGAACAACAATATGGCATTCTCGATCGCCTCTTCTAGCACTGTTGACCATCAATGGTAGAAATAATTGTTCCAAAAACATTTCAAATTGACACCGAGCACCTTCATTTGATAATTCATGCAATAATCCTCCTGTTAAACAGTTCCATTTAATAAATTTAATATGAATATAGCGTTTTAAATAACGCTTTGTGTGAAAAGTTATACTTACTTAGATTTTGACATTTAACAGTGCTAGCATCAAACGGTACAAGAAGATAATCACAAGCTTCTCGTAACTCTTGTACAGTAACAGTTGGAGGGCATCTAATAACTTCTCCCTTGTAATAATCTAAAATAGCTCGAAATATCATTGCAGAAATTCCTTCAGCAACTTCATATTCACCTCGTTCATTTGGCTGTGCAAATTCGATTCCGGAACTGAACATACGCCCTAACATTGTATTAGGATGAGCCGTAAATAAAGCTGGATCGACGACAAATCTGTATTAAATACATTTAATAAGTTTTAAACTATCAAGCCAATAAATGATTAAGCTAATTTTTACATTTTTAAATTTAGTTAATAAAGTTGAAGATAGATTGTTATTAATGTCAAATTTCGTTATTTTTCCATTTTTTCACTCTTAATAATAATCATAATATTTTTTATTTAATTTAGAAAAATAATGTGTTTATTTACATTAAAACTGTTTTTATATTACAACTGTAAATTAAATTGCATAACATTTAAATTTCTTACCTAGTATTATCAACAATAAGTGTAATTTTTTCATCACTAGTTTGTGTAAAACTTATTCCAGTGACGGCAGATACTGTTGTTATCATAGTTTCTCGATTTTTACCAATTGTAGGGTTCATACGCAGCCTGCAAAAAATAGAGTATTTTTTATTAAATACTATTATAATAAAATATTACTTTTATAATTACCAATGTTTAAAAAATCCTTATTATTATTGTAAACAGTAAGGGTGATAATGAACTTTCGATAAAAATTGTTTAACAGCAACCATAAATATAAGCGATGAACTATATGAACAAAGAGAAGAAATAGCAAGTAAATATTGAATCATGCTCATTTTCATAATGATACTTTACCTCGTCTGGTTCGTTACATTAGTGTTTTGTCGGTTCACTTCGCAGGGACTATTATCATGTTGTTCGGAGCTGTCATCCCTCTGAACCAAACAAGACTTACGTTTGGACGCACCACCACAACTACATGCAAAACAATCACGTTCCTTACTAGTTGCTACTACTAGAATGTTTTTTTCTTGAATCTTAAAGCACAAGTGCGAATCACGTCTGTTTCTTTGTTTGTTTATTAATAATTTCATACACATAATTTACAATTGAGTGTGTATATATTAAAAATATTTGAATAAATATAGAAACAGTGAACTAAAAATAACGAAATGTTGCAACACAAATAATTTTATATAATTATATATAATACAGTTAGAAAGGAAGTAAAATAAAGTTTTAAGTATAATATTATTATTGTTTTTTAATTTTGTTTATAGAATAAGTGTATATAAAATGAAAACTATATAACATATAATCATGCTTTCAACAAAAAAAAAACGTTTTACAGATAAATTTTCATGCGAAATTGAACTAACATTAAAAAGCATGAATAAAGGTGTTAAAGTATTAAGTGTGCGCAATTTCTTTTTGTTTTCTAACATACTTGAATCAAATAATATTTATTTATTTTTTTATTACATTATAAAATTGTTAAAGCAACATTTATAAATTAATGATGTGCAGAGGATGACAAGTAACCATACTATGATTACATCATGTACATTATATATAAATTGCATAAACAATTGTAAAACAAATATTCTTTATTACATGTCATTACTAATTTATTGCATTTTGGAACAAATGAATTAAAACTTAAAGGAGTAAGATAGGCAGAGTATGTTTACAATTATATTTTAAATTTTTCTATATATGCAATTTTAAAAAGACAACATTTATACTTTATATTGTTATTCAACTAAAAGTTACAATAAATTTACAAAATTTTATTATGATTAACATTAAACATACTTTTGTGACATATTCTACATCTGGTTTAAAATATACCAATTTTGTATATAACATTTTTTTTCAATGTATCCAAAATACATAAAGAAATAATTGAAATTATGTTGGACTTGATGATTATTTAAATGATTATGATGTACGTTTGTTTCATCTTACATAAACTGTTTACTTACGAAATGTTGATTGAAGAATTATAATCAGTATGACATTTTTACTTACCTTGGTCGGTTTTTGTTGTAAGTTCGTCTTCTTCCACAGTCATCCGTATCTTTTCCGTCAGTCTCCGTATCACTGCTTGTATCTTGCAAATAATTATGTCTTTCACTTGGATTTGACATATCAGGCCAACTAAATGAACAATAGCTTTCATTAATATATTTTAGTGTTCCTTGCTTAATTAAATTACTACTTTTAAAAATATATACTGATATAGATGTGAAACGTATATTACAAGGACCAGAAAAGATGTGTGTAGCACATTTTAAGGACCTTTGTATTTTTTTTGAAACTGAGTGTTTCTGAAATATGCAGTTCATGAGACTATTTAAATCTATAACTACACAAAAATAGATTATATACCACAAATTGTAACACATATTTCACCTATAAATCTATGATCGAAACCTTCACCTTATTTCACCACTTATAAACAAAAAAATCAACTTTAATAAGCATAAACTTAATTTGTTTTTCTTATTATATTTTGAATATATATTTATTTCCCATTATTTACGTTTTTATTCTTAATTCTTTTTTATATATGTATTCAAAATCAATTTTCTATCTCAATTAAACAATATATTATGATTACAAATAATAAAATGTCCTTCAGGAAAAAGCAATTAAAGCTATAATTAACTAAATATTCCTTTCGGTTTCTGTAGTATAAATTTCTACTGAAAGATTGTGAAAATGAATTTAATCAAATCAGTTTCCGTTACAATTAAAAGTGAGCAATAAAAGATGATACAATTAATGGAGATACTAAAATGATGTTTCATTGATTTACTTGCCTTATATTCTTTCTTTGACTGTATTAATGAATTGGTGAATGCATATTTGTAAACAGTGAACGCAAATAGTTAATTTTTATGCATTAAATAAGGACTTTGCTGGAAAATCACAAGGCGTTTACTAGCATTCCTAGTGTACGCATCAAGATTATTAAATTTTATTATTTTAATATTTTATATATGAAAACTGTTGCTTGCATCAAGTCTGCCAGCAGGCACACATAGCGAGCCGCAATCCTAACCTTGTATCTTGGCAGAAGATTGTTCCCATCCAATGGGCGATAAGCACCGCGAAATATCGCAATAACCACCGCGTTTTGCAACTTTATTTAACACAAGCAGTTCATCAAAAGCTCGTCTTTTACGAGGTGCAATCTGACACCACGAAAATCGACTCAGAAAAGTCTTTGTTTGGCTTTTTCACGATCCAGATTGTTCCCCTGATTCTCAACTTTATTTGTCACACTGAAATCCTTTGATTGGCAAAACTGAAAACGAACGGAATGTAACGTGAACAATTGTTTTCAATGGATATTGTACTGTTACATGTAGCTATATATACGCCAGGCATGCATAGTCTATGAAAAAACACATACATCTATTGTTTATTACACATAACAAGAGCCTTGTACGTTATTAAACCGCTTGTGGAAGAAAAACTGCTAAAAATTAGCTGAAAAAATGCTGAAAAACTGCTAACAAAATACTGAAAAAAGCTGAAAACTCTTAAAATTGGAATTTTCAAGGTTTTTCAGTGCTTTTAAGCACATTTTTCGACAAAATTTTTCGACAACTTTTTTTTCCACAAGGGACGCTATGAAATCCGAAGAAGTATTCTTCTTTCGTGCGGTCCACAGAACATACACTTATTTTTAAAAAAAAAAAAACATTTTTAATTCATACAATTTAATGAATATTTTTTTAACAAATTGCTTATCATTATATTTGATTTATTTTAATAATTAAAATATCTTACTAAGTATAATTTTGCAGTAATTACTGTATATTTTAATAAGTATGTATATTTTTAGAAGCATTTAAATTTTCCCGCGAAAAAGGAAAGTCGGTACAAGCACTAGGGAATTTTGATTTCATACATCATTCTGTTAGTTCAGTTTTAGCGCCAAAACCATTATATATATATTACTCAAAATAAAAAAAAAATAACATTGATTCGCGTTTCAAAGCATTTTTTTTATTGAAAGTATATTTGTATATAATAATCTGTATAACTGTTACTATTAAATCCAAACATTTTCATTCAGTTTAGCGATAGAGATCATTGCATGAAATTTTGTTCCAGTTGGCAGCGCTTCATCAGTTAAACCGCGTCGTGTTATTAGCGCTAAAATGGGGGCTGCTTTGAATATAAAAATTCTAAGAAAGTGATGAACGACGACTGCAAAAAGAGTGTTTCCGCAGTCGACCCGGTAATCGAAAATCTAGAGAATCCGAGTGGCTTATTACCGTTGCCCAGGTAAACGGTGTATTCGCGTTATTCAGCGAAACGCCTTTTAGGTTAGGTGCGCTTTGGCGGCAAATACGAGGTTAGGTGTTTCCGCGGTACGTGCGGTGCGTAGAGGTGATGACAAACGCGCTTTTTTCACATTTTCTCGCATTTTCCCGCAATTTTTCTAATCACAGCCAAAATGAAGAAGTCGCGTTCGTCTCGCAGGTATTAACTTCATTATTATTATTTATTCTTCTAATGAAACTTTGATTAACATTATTGGCACTTTCCACCTAAACAGTATCATTAGTTTTGTCAGTATTTATACGTTTGGTACATTAATAGGTGATTGAAAAGAAAAAAAAACTATGTTCTTTCTTTTCGTTAAACCACTGTTTTGTTCATTACGTGCCACTTATTTTAAAATAAATTAACATTTAATTGCGGTGTAATTATTGTGTTATTATATTTGTGTAACTGAATTAATTCTGTTATTGTTTAAATTAAAAATAAATTGTTTGTGTTTTCTGTGTAAATTTTAATAGCCTTCGGTGGCTTATTTATTTATTCCATAATTATTCAAATTATTACACGAACTGAAAATATTTAAAATTAATTATTTGATAATATTGTAATATTAATTTATGGTTTTAATATTACACGTAAAAATGATGTACTTAAAAAAATTTATAATTCAAATGATTATTTTAAACACATTTAATTTTTAATATGAATTTATTGTATATATGATTTTTTTCTCAAATCAGATTATACAATTTACATACGAAATATTGAAGTAATAAGTAGATCTATTTAATTAATATAATAAACTGTTTTCTCAGTTTTGGTCTGATTTATTTTGAAAAACGATTGCAAATTTTCTTGTTTTATTTTTTGTTCTTTTAAAATTGGAAAACGAATCATTCAGTCATAATTCTAGAACTTTTAATATAATAGTATTCAACTTAATTAATACTCAAGAACATATATTACATTACTATCTTTATTTATTAAATAAAACTTTAAGAAAGCAAAATGTTCGTTATGGTACTAAATAATTATTTTGTTGTGAAATTTTAATAATACATTTATTTTTTATAGTAAAAAACTACGAACTGATGATGGTTGCAATAACAATACAGAAAGGTCGCCACAAAACGAGAGATGGTCATATTCTGGAGATACCAGTCTTGTGGAATCCGAAATAATGGAAGAGTGTGGCGTGAGCATGTTGGAAGAAGAGGAAAAATATGAAAGTCCTAAAGATGAACTCACTCAGGAGCCAGTTTTGTCTTTGTGTCGTGCTGAAGAACTGAGACAAACTTTGGCAAAGGAAAAAGATTTTACCAAAGATGATAATTCCCGTGGAACTAGTTTTGAAACCATTAATAATGATAGGTATAGCCATTACATATAAAATATGTTTTTTTTTTTCTAAATATTTACTATCAATTCATTCATTGTTTCTTTTATCTCCATTTATCTATATTTTTATCTGAATTTGTTGTTCATTATTTATTTATTTATTTAAATTTATGTTAAAATGTGGTTTGTTATAATTGATTTACTCTGTACTCTAATAATTTTATTCCTTCATTATATATCTAAGGAATTTTAGACAAATAATTATCAGATGTTTACATTTAAACTTGTTTTCATTTAAATATATTCATAAAATACATATGCAAACATGTATATTAAATATGTATATATAATACTGAATTTAAGGTCATTTTTATAAATTTATATATCGCTTATTATTCGGGCTACACATAAGCTTAATTTTCTTCGGGCTATACTTAAGAAAAAAAGTGATTCTCTCATATAGTGCATAATATGCTTCTTCGTAACAAGTGCCAGGAAAGTATGGTATTTCTTTATAGAACATAAAATAGAAAATTTCTGGAGGCAGAAAAGTATGCTTTTTCTTGATATTATTTAATAAATTTTAATCTGTTTGATTGAATTTAAAGTTTGTTCCCTTTTTCATATTCTTTGAAATTAAATACTTCACAAACCAATAGCTTACCATTAACCTGTTCCAGCCTTGCAGTTTGAAGTTTCCCAAAATTTTAAAAAATCACCCTGGTGAGTCCTACTCCTGATCAAATATCCATAATCATTTATATAGATTTGTTTATTATATATTTTTTTATATTCTGGAAATATAACTAATCAAGCTATGTTTTATGTTGAATATATAATAGATTAGATTTTAAACAATTGTTTATTATTATTATTTTTATTATTTTAAAAAAAATTTTTAATGATTTTAATAACTGATGTTGATTAAAGAATTTATATTTTTTTAATTATTTAACATTAAGCATTAATTTGATATAATTTATTTAAAAGGATTATTCTTTTATGTAAAAACTCTTGATTGGCTTTTATTTAACTGCTGTTATTATTTTATTATTCAGGCTGCTCTATTCAGTTAATACTTGAGTTCTTCAGACCCTTTTATGATACTTTGTTGAACACAAAAGTGAATATTCTTTTGTCATACTAGAAATTATTAGAAGAAAATGACCGGAAAGAGGTATTTTGTTTGGTTTTTTTTCTTAATGCACAGACAACTAATAAAAATATGTATATTATAATTTAATATACATACTTCACACCAATGAAATCATTGTTCAACTTTTGAAAATAATAAAATACAGGTAGTTGCCAACCAGTGATGCCAGATGCCACACACACGCATAGAAATACTGTGTGTGCAGTGTCTGTGTGTGTGTGGAATTTAACATCACTGTTGCTGGCATGGAAATTAATATGCAGATAACAACATTGACAATGGAACATATATCCTGGTTGTTTTTATTGAGAGAATCAGTGTCCATGTTGGGAACAACAAAAATTACGAGGACATACATGACAGTATAAAAAATACTACACATTAAAATGATAACATCAAATAATTATGTATTATACATTAATATATTAATTATATTAATAACAGAAAAGATATACGCGATATGCATACATTATAGCGATATAATAACATTAATGTTGTTTCATAATTCTATAGAATATGTTTAATTTTATAAATTATTATTTTTAAAACTTGTTTTAAGAACAAACATTTAATTTTCTTTTTTAATAAATGATTAAATTTTATTTTATCTAAAATATTGCAAGCAGTTAATAATTATTTTTTTACAGGGACATTTATAATGTTGATGAACTAGGATCCTCATCAAGTTCAAAAGATCAAGAAAGTAGTCAGAATCAAAGTTCAAAAGATGACGATAGTAATTTAGATGACTTTTTCTTAGTTAGAAGAAAACGTAGATTTTCATTCCAGGGTGATGATTATTTTAAAAAGATGTCTGATGAAATTGTGCTAATGATTTTTAAATGGTTACCAATGAAGTATTTGGTAATGTTTATTCATACTTTCTTTGGATTGATTTTTTTTCTTTTTTTTAATAAATAAATAAATATATTTTCAGGTGCGGTCAATGTCAGTTTGTAAAAGGTGGTACAGAATAGCCCAAGATGAAGTACTATGGGTTCGTTTAGATCTCAGTGGTAAAGTTTTGGTTGATGGTGCTTTAGGAAATGTTATACCTCGTGGTCTTCAACTTTTACGCCTTGCTCAAACAGATATACATAGTCCAGTTTTCCAAAGCAACAGCATAGCCTTAAATGAAGACTTCAGATCAAAATTGCAGTATCTGGATTTATCTATGGCTGTAATTTCTGCTAATGATCTTGCAAGTTTGCTCAGCACATGTTGTAATTTAAAAAAGTTATCATTGGAGAACTGCACATTAAACCAAGCATGTTGCGATGCAATGGCTCAAAATGAAAACATGACAACTCTGAATTTAACAATGTGCACTGGTCTTAATATGCTATGCATGCGAAGTTTAGTGGAACTAAAGAAGTGAGTATTTTATTGCAAAAATACAAAATATTGTTATAATTTTACTAACTCTGCATGTTATATATGCATACAAGAAATTTAAGTTTTGAAGATAATATACCTATCCAGTCATGAAATGAATAATGAATGAAACTAAAGTAAATATTTTTATAATGATTTTATTTTATTTTTTAATACATTCATACAATCATTACATACGTACGTTTTTTGAAGTTTCATAATTTATTTATTTTCTATCCTAATTAATTGCATGAAAATAATATATGCAATTATTATAAACAAATGATCGTGCTTTAAATTACTGTACAAGTTTACATTTTCTAATATAGATTTTTAATGTTTTTTTAGTTTACTTGAATTAAACATTGCTTGGTGCAATTTTGACAGTGAAACAGTTAGATTCTTATGTATGTGTTTGCCAGATACTATCTTACGATTAAATTTATCTGGATGTCGTAGAACGATTGTTGACAGCAGTAAGTGAGGCATACTTTTATAAAATAATTTTATTTTTATGCTCAGAAATTATATATATTATATCTATAAAACTCATATTCACACCTAAATTGTGTATTATTCAGCTTCGATGAAAAATAGTGTATTTTACTTTAAATATTATTCTATTTTTAAGCTGAATAAATGTTTTTTATATATTTGCTCTCTATAAAGGTACAGTGTATTTGATACACTTAATTTTACATGAATAAAGTATCTATAAAAAATTAATTTTAATATTCTCTTATCAAAACAGACCACAATTATATTAAACTATTTTGCAGATATAACCGATCTTGTAGTTTGTTGTCCTAATTTAGTCGAATTGGATTTGAGCGATTGTGTGCTTTTGACAACAGCGTGTATTCAGACAATGCAGAATCTTAAGAAGTTGGAACATTTGTCTATCAGTCGCTGTTTTAGTATTACGCAGCCACCTACAGCCACTTTGTTACAACTGATTTATGCATTGCATTTGCGATATTTAAATATTTTTGGCTCACTCAAAGAATCGACATTCGAAGTTATGTCTTTTAATTGTCGTACAACGGAAATGAATAAATTTCGTTTTAGTTCAATTGCTAGACCTACTGTTGGTATTAGAAGAACTAGCATTTGGGGACTGCGAGTGCGAGACTGATCTTTCATTTTACGATTAGGATAAATTGTAAGTATTCTTTGCTTTTATTTTCTCATTGATTTTCAATTTAGGTTTTATTTAAAGTTTGCAGAACTATCAAATAAGGAATATTTTCTTTGATTAATTTCTTATTTGATTTAATGTAAGTTTCTCCAAAATAAATCAATATATCATTAAAAAGTTATTAATATAAAGGAATTGTTTAATTATATATTAATTAACTGTTGCAGGAATCTGTTCAATAAGTGCCTTTATCAATGGAGACCTTGTTGCACATAAAACATGTATTTAAGGTTAGGCTGTGTGGATATCGATCGTACGTGACAACTGTCGATTATTGTTCTCGGTGCATCAGATCTTTTTGATGAATATAAAGTAATTAATTTTGTATATGTTAACTTATCAACGGTCTACCTTTAAGTTATAAATCAGAACTTAATATTCAATATGTATTTTTGGAACTTTATCAGAATTTCTATACTTAATTAACGAGGAATCAGTGCTATTAAAATAGAGGCATATTTAAAAAGATTATATTTTGTTGATTATTAAAATTCCTTACCTTTTTAAAGTCAATAATAAAATATGTGTACATAAGTATATACTTTATAGGATGTACTGACGTCAAGAACAATAATATTTCAGTATTATCCCGGGTTACTTTCGTGTTTGTTTTCCTTTTAGTAGAAAGGTTTGGGAATCTGCTCTTTCCGTGCACGGGTTATATAATTAATATATTATGTATCTAGGGAGTAAAATAAAAGATTATAGATAGCAATTGCAATCTGAGACGAAGTAGAAAACAGTAATCACACGGGTCTATAATCCGAAATACTTCTTCCCTAGTAACATATGATATTTTATGTTACAAGCGTTTTATTTATTTATTTATTTATTTTAGTGGAGTGGAGTGGCTGATCGGTTGTCCTAGAATAGAAATGAACTTATTTTCCTAATACAGTAACGAAATTATGTTGAGGACAATAATATCTTATTCTTAACCTGGATTGCAATCTACTACTCCTTTCTTGGAAATCTACTTTTTGTGCGCGTGTTAAATAAACTAATTAAACATGTAATTTTAAATAGATATTTGACATAAATTGAGCAAAACCGTAGAGATAACATTCAAAATTGAGCAATATCAGAATTGTTGAATCTGCTATTGAAAGTTGTATAAATTCTCGTTGCAATATCTTATACCACTTTGCTTTTATGCCTTTGTGCCTGGTCACTATATATACACGTTACTTCCCTACTATATATGCCAATGTGCAATAATTTCTATTTTCAATACATTTTTCTTACTTATATTATTTTCATTTTTTGCGAGTTTCACTGTAATTACTAGACATGCGCACATATTATTCAGATAGCTAAAGTTACAAAACGAAATGTAACTGGCTGAGGTGCCAATTGTAAGAGGTGTAGTTGTTTTCTTTATCTTTGAAATTTAAGCACCTTCATCTTCGAACAATTTTCATTCTTACAAGCTTTTATTATATGGATATACATAAACGCGTTTGTGCATGTATATACACATAGACGCGCTTAAACTTATGTACCATGTGTAATAAAAACTTTTATGTAAGGCTTTATCTTTTGTGTCAAAAAATGAAAAAAAATTGTTCACGTCCATAACTTTTTAAACAATTCTTGTTACATTTATTAGTTATTCCAAACACAGTTGGTACATTCATATCACGTGAAAATAAATTGAATCTTTATTACAATTTTGTAATGCAATTTTTCAGCATTTATTCAGTGACAGTAAATTGACGACTGCACTGATTAAGCTTATTTACTGTTCATGCACAACTTTTTATCTTGTTATATATTTAAGTAAAAAAATTAAAAATTTGTGTTATTTTACAATCCATTAAATTTATCGTGAATTTGCAGCAATAACAGGTGCACGATTGTATCATATCATTGAAACACTTTATTACTTCATTGATGTGCATTATTATTAAAAGTGAAAATAATAATTTAAAGGTGAAAGTGGATTAGTCGGGGTGCCGGAGCGTTATGGCACTGGCCTGAATCGTCGGGCACACACCACAGCCTGGTGGGGATGGGGCTAAGGAAGCCCTTGAAATCAATAGCCAGCCGCTACTGCCACCGTCATTGCTACTGCCACCCTGTCATCCACTTCTTTCTCTCTCTACCTATTAATTCCCTCTCGCTTGCGCCCTTCCCTCCCGTGCACTTGCACTCGCGCCCTCTCTACGTTGTATTTCGGTTCATGTGTACTCAGTATTTTAGGTTTTAGTCCTGCCTAAACTTCTCGCAAGTTATAATCGAGCATCATCTTTTTAGTACTTAAAACTTTCTTCCCATTTTTATTTTTATTTTCTGCAGAATACCCCCAAGAAACTATTTCTTTATTAAATCCATGATAACGAGTTTTTTCTTTTTGTTCCATTAGATTTTTTTCAATTCCTACTTTGGAATATTTATGATTTGGAGGAATTGTTTCAGCCGTCTATAGACATGAATGAATTAGGTTGCGAATGAGCATCACTGAAAGCGTAAGTTAATTGAGAACCACTGATCTTTTTCATTATTCTCAACCGCACGTGACGTCATTACTAGTTTAATTTTCATTTTCATACACCCATCCAGACCACTGATATCGGATTAAAAAAACTGCGGATGCAATGACGTACGCCCTGGGATGCGTATTGCGACAAAAATTGTTACAATGCTGTTTACCCTTGCCATTATACATGCTATTTTCTATTTATTCGCCAGATAATAATTCATTTGATTACCGCTTGACCTATAGAATGCTATTAATTATGAATGTGCGCTACTACAAACTCGGTCAAAAAAAATAATGATAATTTTTGTTGAATATGATGAGGAGATGAGTTTTAAGTGATATATATTTTGGAACAAATAACTGTTTACTGATTACTGAGCTTTGAACTCGCGTCTTATAGAATACGAGTTAGGGTCATTAGTAACAGGACCAAGAAAACTATCGTAATGGGGTTTTTTTTTTTAGATATTTAAGTAAATGTAATATAAAATTTAATATAATATTAAAGGACTGTGGCGTGGATAGCCTTTTTTTAATAAGGTTTTGAAAATTATAGAAACTTTTTCTCTAAAAAAATCTGTTAGGAATTAAAAATAAAATAACTGTCATTTTTTGCAACCGCTTAGAACTGTCAACCGCAGAACATCCACCTAGCACGCTTTATTTGCTAAAAGCACGTCTCAAGGCGCGTCACTTTTGTTCGTCTCGCGAAGAAAAGCTTTCTTCACGCAGACCGGTCGCTTTCCTCTCTTGTTAACGATCTGCAATTTCGCGAAGCGGACTCGCGCTGGCAGATATTTGCCATATAAATAACTAGGAAGTCTAGTTGATTTTGCTGTCGAAGTAGTGCCAAAACAGTCCCATTCTTTTTGTTATATTTATTCTATTGTTATAATAATTAATGCTGATATGTATAACTATATATAATATATATATATTAATTGATATTAAACAAATATTGTTGTAGAATTCTAAGAGCTTATTTCATTATTTAAGTAGAAAGAAACATTTTAATATACGTAGCAGTTTGTTATATGTAATAATATGATATCATGAACTGCTTAATCTAAAAACGAATAAATTTTATATGAAATACATACATATTAATATTTAAAGCTAATGTTACTTTACAATTATTTATTTTAATATTAATTTATATTTGTCTAGATAGTTACAAATATAAAAGTAACTATACGAGTATAAAAACAAATGCCTAGTACCTGATATAGGTATTAAGATTCGAACCCAATATTTCCAACTCAGATTAGATATGTCACGTGTTATGAAATACAGAAACTAATAGATTGAAATAGAATTTATAGACGAAATTTCATATATAATAATGGACGTATTTCTTTTTTTGTCGACAGGATCCCTTAACCAGAGTCAGATCACTTAACCAGGGTCAGTTACCTGAACAGTTGAGCAGGGTAGTTCGACGAATAAGAATAGATTTATTTGTTCGTCGTTATGAAGGTATGTACAATCTTAAGTCAGTTTAATTGGTGATTAAATTTGATGTATAAAATAATTGTTTGCAAATAACTTAATATATTGATCAACAAAAAAGTGAAAAGCAAAAATGTTAATCTATTTGAACTTCACGTAATCTATGAGAATATATAAGTGGAATTATTCATTCAATAAACGTGAATACGGCTTTCTGATTGGTTGATTTTAAATATTTATGCATTGAGTGGGATCAAATGAGTAAAAGAGGAAATAATTTATATGTATATATGTTTGAATATTATTTACTTATAATCTCACTTAAATCATAGTACAGTGTTTCAACGCAATGTTTAAGAAATGAACTGCACAAAATGTATAAAAGTAAAAGTAGATAATATTAATCTATCCAATAACAACCAAGGCACGGACGAAAAGTATCTCAATTTACATTAAGACCTTATTTTTTTACAAGGCTTATTTAGCTGAACAAAAAACGTTTCGTTAATTTCAATTGTTTACATTGTAAATAAATTCATAAATCTTCTCGTCATGGATTTGGAGGTTGGCATTAATTTTAAATTCGCTCTTGAAATTCCAATGTTTCTTATGATAACAATAGTGGAAGATAATCTGGTAAAATTCTGACGATTCTGCAAATGATGAAATCACCCGCGCATAGTTGCACTCTAAATTTTACACGGTATCCATTTCTGCGGTTACACGGTAATAGGTCATAACTCGATTTAGACTCTGCGGTACGCGAGTGTACGAAGAATTAGTTCCTCTGCATGTATGCTTGTACACCGCAGAATCATAATTGAGTCATAACATTTTGCCATACGCGACCGCGGATTTATTATTGCCTAATAAGTGCATTAAGAGGGCGGATGTTTTTCACCATTTAAAATCAAGAAAATCAACATTCGTTTCATTAACTCTTTTCTATCTTTAATGGTAATTCATGCGAAGTCTATTAAAGCTCTGCAACGTGTTTGTCGATCTTTGTGCGGTATAATAATTTCGATGGTAATCATCAAAACCTTCATAAAGCAAACACGAAAAATAATATTACACCGAGATACGCATTAGAAATTCTTGTTATATTTTATAACAACTCTGGGATATGTGTGCATTTATAGTATTCCTTGTAATATTATAAATGCACATTTTTAATCCATTCTTAAAAGGCAAAATCAACGTGAAGTTGCAGTTGTTATCGGGAAAAGCGTTATTGGAAAAGCGTGTGCAATTGATCGATCCTGCAGATCGACTTTGCATATAATGATGAATTTCAAGAATGACAGGCCATGTGTTCTAAAGTCGACTGGCAAAAAATTTAATATGTTATTTGTTTAATTAAATAAAATTTAAATCACATAATAAGAGAACATTTTATGAAGAAAATAAGATAAATTTTGAATGCATTGTCGTATTTAAATACGAAATACAAAAATATAAATTTAGTCCTACGACTTAAGAAACAAAACAAAACATTCAGTTGTTTTGTTATCAATAATTGGACTATTACATGTCCGAGTCATTAATTTTCGGTCAATTTGATACCAGACTTTTTTTTAATATTCCAAATTCTTTAATATTTTTTAATATTACAAAAATATACTACAAATATTTTTGACACGAATGTAGGAATATTTTTTAATATTCATTGCTACTGTGTTGAGTATTGACGTCGTGTTGTAATACCGTCGTGAAGTAGTGCCATGTAACGTTGTATTGAAGTGTCATAGTGAAGCAGTGACGCAATGACACAGTGATGGTTCAATCGCTGAGTGAATTTTAAATACTTATACTTTAATATCATAAACAAATAAGGATAAAACGACGTAGTGATATATTTTTCTTACACTATAAAAAGGGATTTGCGCTTTAATAATATAGTAATATTATATAGTAAAAAAATACTTTCTATATATTAGAAAAATTGTCGTTATAAAGGAATAGAATCAGTTATCTAACAGACACTTTACTATAATTGTACGCTACTACTTGGAAAATATTGGTTTTGCCAAACTTTACTGTGGTTGATAGAGAAGTGTGACCTAAATTCTTCCAGTCGTGGATACTTGTGAAATAAAAGCTAGATTTCTAAGCGATGGCATGGAGTGGTGGTGCAGATGCGATTGGTGACTGTGAGGTAACGAGTTCTGTTCCTTGATAACGATTTTTTTCTAATATTTCTTTGAAATACTACATTATATTAAAAAAAATATTATTAATGCATATATATTCCCGAATTGTTATAAAATAATGAAATTGAAAATTATAATGATTTTAAAAAAAATGAAATTGAATTATTATATATTTTAATGGTGTGGTTTGTGTTTATGCAGTTGATCGTATATATAGTTTGAAAAACGATTTGTATTATATAATTAATTTTACGCCATTAATTTCATTACATTTATATATAAAAACAAAGTTACAATTATTCTCATATTGTATATTTATAAATATAAATAAAATTCTGAAGACACCATAATATATTAAGTAATTCAATACAATCTCTTTCAGCGAAAATATGCATGCATATTTTTCAACCGAATTTCAGACTTTGAAAACATCTTTAGCTTGAATTTTCTTTAGTCGAGAATCAGACGTATCAATAGATCAATAACTGCACTTTAAAAGTATTAATACCCCCGGTGTTCACTGTTGCTTTTCAATATTGACTAAACAATTTGGTTTATCGTTAAATCAGTCGCAACTGTTAGTCAATAATTAGAATTTATTTGTGTGCATTAGTAATTACAATCGTTAACATAATTATCCATCAAATTACATACATGACAATTGTACCAACAATTACGTTGATCGCAACAGTTCAATTAATAATTATCGATTGACTATTTCTACGTTAAATTATCAAACGTTATATGTTTATCTTTGATTGGTATTGTTATTTCAGATTTAGTATTCGTCTAAATTTTGAGTGGAAAAAAATAGCATTCAATTAATCGCTTGTCAGATTGACAAAAATGATTATACGTCGCGTATTTCAGCATATATCATTGCTCGTGATTAAAAAAGAAATACATTTATGACAATGGGAAAGCAGTAACGCGCGTAAAAATGAATATCCAGTTTGATCAAACGTCGGAAAAAATTAGAGAAATTACGTTTGATTTAGTGACCCAGAATATGATACGTAAAACGATTGATGCTTTTCGTATGAAATTTTTCGTAGGTTTGATCAATGTTGAATTACATTCATTACGTGGCTTTGGGTATAAAATTTATGCCTTTGTTACAGTTTTTAATCCCGTTTGCTGGTCATATTCTTATTCTAAGTTAGTTATTTGTATTTAAAAATTTGTAACATTTAAAGTAAAATTTAATTACATTTAGATTTATTTAATTTTATATTAAAATACTTGATATAAACTGACGTTTTTTTACATAAAGTACTCTAAAAAAGTTTTGAATTAAAATTTAATATCTTTTGACCATATTATGGTCAAACTCGTTTGCATATCCACTACTCTCATTGTTAATCTGTTCACTTTGAAACGCGCTAGCTTTTAATATATCAAGTTAATAATTTTTTTTATTATATTTTATTAATATTTATTGAAACGTTAAAAGTGGTTGCGAATAAATAAATACTTTAAATTAACACGTTTGATGTTAAAGTAACATAACAGGCAAATTTGAGATAGGCAATGTTATCCTTATAACTATATATAGATAGGCCTAAACCTACATGGATGTAATAAACAAACGTGTAAATTTCAGATGAACTTGTGATATTATCAATCATAGACTTGCCAACTCATTGCCGGCATAATGCTATCATGCAACATACAAGTGGCCTTTATTCTCGAATTTAGTCAAATTATCGTTGTTTGCCTACACATTCGGCCCTAACAAGGAATAATTGATATTATAATTATAAAGCATAACGCCAATTCGTCATTGAATCATAAGTCAATCAACGCGCAATTAAAATAACTCGTTGGCTGAATTTTTGTGGCCGGATGATTTTCCGATACAAAATAAAAATTGTATAGCAAAGCTTTGTACGTCGGAGAGAAAGCTATTCTTCCAAATTAATGAAATGATTAATTGTTTAACAGTTATATTCGGCGAGTTAAATTAAACAGGTGTAATTTAAAAGTTGGAGCATTTTCACCGTGGCTAATGTTTAACAACAAAAGGAAAAGCGGGAAAATAATTACTTAACTAACGTTCCGTCCGTACAATGGTTTATCCGCGAGAGCTCGTTTCCGCGCGGGAAAATAAAATAATAATCGCGATAAAAAGTAATAATTTTGATTGATTAGGTAATAGGAAATAAAAGAAATACTTACACCACGTTTGAAATTTATCAAATACAATTGATCAAGTAGCGCGCGCGGTGTTTAAGATTGCAAAAGATTAGCTTATAATAAATGGAAGAATGCAAAAGAAAGAGGGAAAGAAAGGGAGAGAAAAGGGGAGACGCGACGAAGGCGATGGTTGGCCGGCGAGCGACTAATGGACGATCGGCGATGATCCGTTAAAGCTGGCTGATTAGCCGTCGCGATTATTACGAGCGAGCGACGTCGTTGAAGGGGTTAACGTTGGCATTGAGAAGTGGCGTAACTTAATAAGCAGCGGCATTAGCGTAGGCCGAGTTAACGGCGCGAGCCGGCGCCGAATGTGGATCGCGGTCGAAAATTATCCGCGATCAATAGCGCGTTATCGGCGGATCGGTCCGGGGCGGGGGCGTGCTTGGCGATTCGGGCTCATTTCCTATCCGCGATTTTCGCGCTCGTGCCCCCGGCACATTGCGTGCGCGACCTTACTATCAATACACCCGTTACATGCATGCGCAAAGAGGCCGCAATGGTACGGCACTGTGCGACTCGAGCCGAGCGCGGATGGTTCTCTCGCGGGGTGAGCCGTCGCGTTTCCGAAACGTCGAACGGAGAAGTCGCGTTGGGGCGTCTCCTAGCCAGTGCGAGCGGACCTGAAGGACGCGTGCCGCCAGCCGGAGTTTAGCGGAGCCGCGCCTTGGTGGAGTCGCGGGGCCAGCAGCAGCAGCAGCAGCAGCCAGCAGCAGCAGCAGCAACAGCGCCAGTAGCGACAACAGCAGCGGACACGCTCGGGCGCGCGATCAATCGGCCGCGAACGCGATGACGACGACGCCGACGCTGGGACAGCGCCGCGCCAGTTAACGCGGGCGCGAGCACCCGCCGGAGCCAGTGCCAGGCCGAGGAAGATGGTGCGGGTGTTGGCGGCGCCCAAAGCTGCCCCGTGGCGTGCTGCCTGATTGCGCGGTGAGCCTCTTTCTCCATCCAGCCGAAGCACGCTAGCCAACCTCTTTGACCCACATTCGGCCGGCCCGCTCGGGCCACCGGGCCGGAGCCAGCCGCCTCTCGCCGAATTGGCCACGCTCGGCCGAGACTTTCGCTGACGCAAAAATGGCCGTGGCCCTCGCGACGCCGGAGCCCTCGCTCGGCCGCCCTCGCGTCCTTTGCGCGCCAGCCGATTCTCGCGCGCGCCACCAGCCCCTAACTAGGCCACTCGCGGCCGACGTCCGCCACCAACTGCCTCGCTCCAACTCGCTCCACCGCGCTCCACCTCGCACCACCTCGCACCACCTCGCACCACCTCGCTCCGCATTCCCCAGCTCCGGACTATGCATGTGGCCCTTTCTTCCGCAGTCGCGCCGACGGTCCGATTCACGCCTAGTTCCCGTCGTTCCGACCGCTGCACTTCCCCGCCTACCCCCTACCCCGCCCCCCACGCGTCTTCCGAGCACCCTTTGTCCAAGCGACCCTCCGGCAAACTGCTCCGACGCGCTCGCCTCGCTCCGACTCCAGCGGACGTCGTTGGTTCCGGGCAAATTTCCTCCTCCCCAACGGCTTTTCACAACAGCAGCGCGTCACAACACCGTACGTTCAGCTCCAACGGTTATACACTTGCCTCTAATGGTTCCGATTGCGAAATGTGCAGCGTGAAATTTGTGGTGCTATATGACCCTACCGTTTATGCGCTTGAAATTACAATTAAAAGTATTTGCTCGCAAAATAGTGCAACGTGATTAATTATTATACAAATATTGTGAATTGTACATTGAACATTTCCTAGGTGGGCAATTTCATTATTTACTGCTATGGTTTATTCTTAATGTTTATTCGTTTGAGGCGTGAGATTTGGTATCCAATTAACACCTGGCCATTAATATTTTTCATTGACGTTTTTATTCCCGTGCATGGTTCAGTGCTTTCTGCAATGACTTTTTATAGTGCAATGAAAAAGATCCGAAAGTGTTTTATTGTAATTATAAAAGGACATTGGTAATATGTACCAGAGTCTTTGCGAAAGAGTTTTAGAAGACTCGTTTTGCTCGCGCACTGTAAAATATGTCCACTCATTTTAAACGGATTATTCTCAAAATAAGTAGATATTCCACTTAACATTTTGATGAAAATGATTCTGGTTATTATGAGAATGGCATTGTTATGCTTAAAGGATATCGTATTAACGATGTGATAAATAATTTCAAATTAAAAATAATTATATAATATTGTCCTCTTATTATAAGTGCATTATTTTTTTCAGTGCAGTGAAAGCTTTATTTATTATTTCGTGCTTTGTCGTGGGTGATGATTGCTAACTGTCATACACCTGTCGACATTTCTTTCTTTCTTTCTTTCTTCTTCTTCTTCTTCTTCTTCTTTTTTTTTTATTTAAGTGGCATATTTAAATTTCGATGGAATTTCATGTTGAAGGTAAATAATGAAAGCTTCTGACATAAACATTATAAACGTTATTTAAATCATCGTTTCAATCGTTCAGAAAATCACAAAAATTTAATAAAAAGATACCGCGCATCTTTCCTTTATTTTCACGTCAGAATGTTATCATAAATTGTTGGAATCATTTCCATAGATTTCCCTTCGCGTTTGGACTATTTCCCTACCCGTTTTGACAGACGAAATTTCTTTATTTTAATTTCAAGTTTTCTTTCGTTCACTTCTTAGCATTTGCTAAATTTTTGCGAGAAAGGAATGCTTTTGTTTCGAATTGATGCAATTGGCAAGCACGTGATGTTAAAGATTGACATTTTTCCTTGGACTTCTGATGTCTATCGACAAATTAACACGAACGATAGCGAAAAACACTCTCTAAGCGTGTTTTAATTTAATGTTTAGTCACAGAGAGGTGCGTGTGCCGCGAAACATAAGATAACACCGTATGGAAATAGAAGAAAAGGTACCGCGAACCTTGACACCAATTTCTCCAATTACACACCTATAAAATGCAAATGAAGTGTATCAAGATTTGCATTGCACTGTTGCTCCGTGCAACCAGGCTTACAAATATTTTCAATCAAATTTCTACCCTCGCGAAGACTCTGTACGGTATATCAACTGCAAATTAAATGATATTTGCACCAGGAAAAGTTACTACAGTTTTCAACAAACAATCTCTATTGAATTGATTTAAAGTAATTAGTAAATTACTAGAGTCTGGCTGACAGTACCGCGCCAAAATCGAGTCAGTACTGTCAGCCAGACTCTGGCAAATAGATATAAAACAGTATTGGTTCAAATTTGGTTATTAACAAAAATAGGATATAACCAGAGGTGGGACTTACCAGGTTCTATATGCATGCCAAAGTTGATCCAGACTTGTGCCAGTACTGTTGACTGAAAATAATTGTTCAGTGCTATGTATCGTGCCGTTAGTTATATGGTACTGGTCCAATATCCACTCCCTCCAGTACCGATTTGTACTGGCTCTGTATTGAGCTAATATTGGCACTATCGCCGTGCCTTTACTGGGCCGGTGAATATTGCCTACTGGGTATGTACACTTTCTTGCAACTGCAGGAAACGGTTGGTTCAGTGTATATCACACGGTGAAATAATCATAATATTCTCTTTCTTAAAATAATAGGGAACCTTGTATAAATCAGCGCGATAAGGTTCGTTTGCCGTAAACTGAAATAATTTTTACGAAGAAATTTCTCCCGGTGTATTATATCAATTTTATAAGCGGAGAATAAAAAGTGTTCAACGAGAATATGCTCCATACCGCACAATTCAATTAAATTAATGGCCGCATTTGAATAATATTCCGCGAGTTTAAATCAAAACAAGCGTCATCCACTGGGAAGCATTTAAATCCTATCCAGTAGAATTTTATTCGCGACGATAAATGTTATTCGTCATTTAACTTTCGATGACGAACAAATGTGCATTTGAATTGGAATAAAAACAACGCATTTTACGAGTATGGTACCAGCGCGATAATTATGCGACGTAATTGGAATTTCACTTTGAGCCGCTTTAATAGCATTTATGTAAGAGCACCTCGGCACAAAGGTTACCGTTGAACGAGTTTTGAATTCGTACACTTTGCGGCAAATTTATCAATTACAAGTTTTCCCATCGTCAACTATTTTTATTTAATACAACCAATTCGAGTTTATTTATCAAATTGAATTTTGACTCCAAATTGCCTTATTTCAATTATCCTTCGTCTACACCGAGAGAGAAATTTATTAGCAGTTGCTAATATATTTGGTAATAACATGCTCATGTATATATAATATAAGGTAGTACATTAAAAAAAGTATTTCAAAAAAGTTTGACCAAGGAATAGAACTCGGTTTATAGTCAGCAGTTGTCCCTTTACTATCACTCCACGTTACCG
>JABFPN010002061.1:0-24391 GCA_022817305.1 Leptoteleia sp. ZL-2020
AATTCCCGACTAGGAATGCCCGACTAGCTCTGAATCCAGCCTTGCGTTACAGCCCTGGTTTCAGCCTTGTCGGGCTGGAACAAGGAACAAGGATTCCTTGTCGGGTAATAGTCACAGCCCTAATTCTTTTTCTACTAGGGATATGATACACTGAGAAAAAAGTAATAGTAAAATTGAAAACAATTTATATCCATTTCAGGATATCTCTGAAGAGTGAAAATTGTTACTATTAAAAATCAAAGCAATTTCTAGTACTTTTCTACTAATATTTACTACATGACTTTTAAATTTTACCATTATTAACAGTAGAAATAATTACTTTTCCAAATTATCCCTAAATTGATACAAAGAATAGTAATTTCTGATATATCTTTCTTCTCAGTGTAACATCTTAATTATATATTATAATTAATTATATATTAATCATATACTATAATTTATTTAAAATATTTCCATATAATATTTAAATTATAATTTAATTTTCATCCCAATTAACTAAACTTTAAACCTCACAATTACGAATAATCAATTTCAAAACACAATTTAAATTATCGTATCCTTAAATCAAAGTAATCCAACAAAGAATTAACAATGTTCGAACATTAATTGCACGCAATACAGACGATTCGATTCTCAATTTAATTCGTACGAATGTAATTTATTGGCGAAGTATACTCGAGCGCGGTTTATTGAGTTTCTTTCAAGGTTTCGATAGTATCATTTTCGTAAGTGGGACGCGTTACCGGAGTATACAATGAAAGTATACAAAAGTGTGCGAGATACGAATTTTTTTTCCTTCTTTTTTTTTTCCGTTTCGTTTTAGGCAAAAAGTTGATGCACTAAGTCTGGCGTGCCGCGGGGAAGCGACGGCCAAGTGAGTCATACTTTCTGACTCGCGGACTGCGCGGCGAAGGCGAAGCGAAAGATGAAAGTTTTCGTTCGCTTAAAAGCGATACTTTACGCGTCTCAATAAATAACGAACGCGCGGTTACCGAGCGATCGGCTTTCCCCGTAAATCGTAACTCGCCGTTTCGGAATTACACAACGAGCGCGAGTAATTGCGCAAATCCTAGTCTTACTTTTGTATTAAGTAAAAAAAAGTAACGCTAACTAATAATAAAATTATCGCGATTGTTTGGTAATGGAAAGTTAATTTAATTTTTGTTTCAATTTAATGGTAATTCTTCTTTTTTTTTTTTGTAGTAAATATTGGATAACTGTGGTTAAATTTGTAAAAGTGTGAAAAATGAAACGTTTTCAAAATACAAAATGTAAGCAGACCTTGTTTTTGTTTTATATTTACATCCATTTTTATGTCCCTTGGATGTAAACAAACAATATTATTGTCTTTGTAACCTTAATTGGACATTCCAGGTGTTTGCAAACATTACTTTTGTATATATACAATAATTAAAAACGTTTCGTTCTTCAGTTCCATAAAAGTGTTGATGTTAATGTTGAAAGAAATTTCAATGAAATAAAATTAAATTCGAGATTAATGTTGCCTTTCGTATGTACACTGAGAGAAAAAAATATTAATTTTTTAATAAAAAGTTTACCAGTTTGGCATTATACTTGCAGAATATCATTGTATGGCAAACTAAATTATGAAAATGTATTAAATCAGTTTATTAAAAATATTTATTCTATATAGTTTTGTACAATTTGACATTCTGTCTTATTTGTACATGTAATAAACAGTTTTGTCAAGAATTAGAATTCAGTTTATTAAAATTTGAAATCCCTTGGTTTCTAATTTTTAATATTCCTTTTTCTCCGTGTAAATAAGTTGGCAACGAATAATAAAAATGACGCTAAAGTTTGATACTTACGGTAATTTAACTTTGAATGCAATATTTTTGTAAATAATAATAATAGTAAGGAACAAAGTAAACGTTTCGTGAGACAAGTGCAGCTTCGAATCGATCTTATAAAAATATTTGACTTGAGTAATACGTCAGGTTATAAACACGTTGTTTTATACATTGTAAATCGAATGAAAGTAAAGTTTGAAATTAAAACTTTGATATAATATATAGATTTTTTATGAACATTTTAATTAGTTAAAATTCTCAGTGCCAAAGTACTTTATATGTTATAATTTGAATTGCTACCTAATTTCAACATTTAACATTAAATAATATAAGAAATATCATAAATTACTATTTTTTTATATCAATTTAAGGATATGTTGGATCTGCAAATAATAGTAAAATTCAAAAATTGTCTAGTAACTTTTAATATCGAGAAAAATACTTTTCATGATTATCATTTTTACTATTATTGATGGTAAAAAAGGTCCACTTTTCGAAAATATCCTTAAATTAACATAAAATCTTGTAAATTTTTCAGTATAAGTATTTCTATTTCATATCTTGGCATAATTTGCATAAATGTTTTCAAAATTAACATTTATCCTTGAAACAAAATCACGCAAGTTTATTGAATAATAATTCTTAAATATGAAAAACGTTGAAAAGCAGTTAAAATTGGGATTTTTCAGCATTTTTCAGTATTTTCCACTTGGAACTGAAGAATGAAACGTTTTTCATATTGTCTATATACAAAACTAATGTTTGTAAACATTTGGAAGGTCAAATTAACATAACAAAAACAATAATATTGTTTATTTACATCCAAAGGATATTAGAATGGATGTAAATACAAAACAAAAGCAATCTTTCTTCATATTTTGTGTTTTGAAAACGATTCATTTCTCAGTCCTATTATTTTCCAGCATTTTTCATCATTCGTTTTAATAAACAACGTAGACAAGATACTACAATTCAAATATATAACAGTGGGCATAAAATTGGGATTAGGAAAATTTTGACTGCTCGAACGAAACGTTTTCTAATTGCACACACCAGTAACTTTGTTCATTATCGCGGAATAATGAGACCAAGACGATTAAGAAAATGTATCATTTTCAAGGTCGGAGGCTTTGTCTCTCGATCGAATAACCCGTCGCTAGTTCCTACCGTGACTCATCGATAACCATAACGCGACAATGGCAACGGTGCAAAGCTGAAACGCCGACCTGAATTAACTTTATATCTCAAATCAATAATAAAAGGCGGTTTATGTAAGCAGCACGGAAACGAGATTAGTTTGAAAAAAAAAGTACAAACGTTTTTGGCAATGACTGGGATGTTTTCGTTTGTAATTGATTAAATATTGCCGAGGGCAGTAAATTCCCTTGTGGAAAAGAATTCTGGAAAATGTTGAAAAACACTGAAAAACTGAAGGAACTGAAAAATGAAACGTTTTTAAAACTGAGCATATAAAAAATAATGTTTGTAAACACCTGGAAGGTCAAATTAACGAAATAAAAACAATAATATTGTTTGTTTACATCCAAAGGACACAAGAATAGATGTAAATGCAAAACAAGAACAATGTCTATTTATATTTTTGTATTTGGAAAATGTTTCATTTTCAGTACCATGAAAACTGCTAAAATTGTGATTTTTCAGCATTTTTCAGTTTTTTTTCTCAGCATTTTCAGCATTCTTTTCCACCAAGGTTTTTATTCCTTGATCAACAATGAAAAAAAAATAATACTCTTATTATACAACAGTTGTGTAATTTGACATAACGTTATGATAAAAATGATGCAAAATTTGTTTCAGGGTTCATAATTTTGGCACGCAAAAATGGCTGAATATTGTGAATACATGTGGGACACTCCCCGGCATGGAAGATACCCTCTACCCGGTGATTATTATCATGATTACACCAGATTTGACAAACGCGACAAAAAGTTAGCAATCAAAACCGTTAGAAGCATATTACGTGGTATGCCCGAAGTTGGTAAGTTAATTTTTGAATCATATCATTATTCATCAGTCAAAATTTTGTTTAATTTAAAACAAACATTATGAAGAAATCGAAAAATGTCGATCAGCATAAAAAGTGGCGAAATTTTGTACTCAGAAATGTGCCAAATTGTGGAAACAACACTTTTCCTGACTGTTGCCTTGTAAGGCCACACTAAAAGTTTTATTTATCTTTAATATGACCGTTATTTGTGGGAATAATTTATATTATGTTCTACGAATATTTTCAATTTGTCCATAAACAGGAAATTTAGATTGATTTAACGGTGTTAGTTAGAACTAAAGAAAAGACCTAAATATGTTTCCATAAAAAAGCGTCAACATCACAATAAACAAATTAAATAGCAGTGTAACTTTTTTAATTGTTTAAAAATAGCAGCGCGTGAAAAAGTTCGCGAACACAAAGATTTTCGCTTAATATCTTTTCTTAATATGATCTACATTCAAATGTTTAGTCGATTATTCATAATTCAAACACGCTTCTCAGACTATTCTTGTCTGACCTTAGTGAAATTCCTTTTTGGCTAACTCGTTATATGCGTACATGGAGAGAAAAAAGTATTAATTTTTTAATGAAAAGTTTACTACTTTGGCATTATACTTGCAGAATATCATTATATGGCAAACTAATTGATTAAAATTTGTTGAATTAGTTTATTAAAAATAGTAATTCTATGCAGTTTTATATAATTTAACAATCTGTTTATTAAATTTTGGTAAACTGTTTAATAAATGGCTTATGAAGGACACATGCAATTAGTGACACTGATGAGTAGCGACATCTAACGGATAAAACATAGAATAAAAAGTTTGCCAGAAATTAGAAGTCAGTTTACTCAAATTTGTAATCCCTCGTTTCTTAATTTTTAATATTCTTTTCTCTCTGTGTATGCACAGACACAAAAAGTACACAAATGTTCAATCTTGTTTTTCTAAAAATGTGAAACTTTTAAAGAATTCTAATGTAACTTAAAATAAAAAAAATAATATCTTTCTACAAAATTTTGCTATAGATTATAAAATTTCATAGAAGGATTTTATATTTTTTATCATTTCTTTTTGTCTGCTCATAAGAAAATTATTTTTATTCATAAAAACAGTATATATTAAAATATTTATATTTGAATATTTATATTTTAATATTTATATTGTAATGTATTTTTATTTAACGTCTGCCATTTATGTATTACTTTGTAATAAAAACATTATCATTTAATGATGATGATGCGCACAGATAACTGTCTTATTATATTTTCCTGCCAAGCTCGTACTGATTGGCGTATAATAATGTTTTTATAAGAGAATTATAATGCAAATCGTTTGCAATCCACAATAATTAAATACATACCTTGTATATATGCACGTGCGAAAAAGTATTATAAAGAACAGTAAATTTGATGCGTCATAAACTGGGTTACTAGTGGATGCCACTACCTTACAGGTACCGTTCTGGTATCTATAAATGTTAAGAAAGGTATATTATGGATTAGCTCATTAGAATCTTTAGATTTTGTTTAATTATATGTTTTCAGTTCTAACATTTAAACTGTAAAATATTCAAGTTAAATTGAACATTTTAATAAAACATTTGAAATATGAAATAATTAATAATTAATAAAATGGAATAAAATGTTAAATAATTTTTAATTGAACTTTCAGGTTTAATATAAAATTGAGAGACTTGGAAGTATTGTAGGTGTGCATTTTAAGAATTATTAAATATTTCTTCGTTATACAAAAAGTTTCTATTTTGTCTATCAAATTGCATAAAAATTTGTCCATTTAAAGTTGTATAAAATGTGTACATTTTTGTTATCTTAAATGCATAATCCCACAGCCTTAGTCAGATTACTTGCACGTTAATGTATATTTCTTATCCTTTTTCTTTATTTTTAAATAACTCACGAATGTGAAACTATTTTTTCAACAAAGAGTTATTTTATTTCTAAAACATTTAATTCAACTTTTTAACAAAAAGTTTATTAAATAGATAAAACAAAGTTGTTTTTCTTATAATTTATATGCTTTATGATTAATCAATAATTTAAGTCATATAATTGTATAAACAGTTCTTTAAAGAATTTATTTCTTATTGTATGATATATCATTTTTCAATGTCCAAAAACTTTTGATAAGGAATATTTGGACATATTTTGACCATCTTTATACAATTTGTAATAAAAAAAATGTAATCCTAAAAGCCATTATGGACATAAAATATTTATTTAAACTTAGTGCACTGAAAGATCATAAAAATTTACGACTTCACGACCGACAATTTGACATTAGTGCAATATATGCAATTGATTTTAAGAGAAGATATGAGAACTTTATAAAAATCGACACGTTTTCAGAGTTTTCACAACACTTAAACTGAAAAAAAAATTTCCACCAAATTAATATTATTATAATAATAAATATTTTATCAAAACTTTCTTAATATGAAATACGAAATATCATATATTATTTTAAACAAATTCCTGCTAGTAACTAATATTGGTTTAACGTTAACTTTTAATAAGAAATATTAAAGTTGTGTAAATTATGCAAAAATGATTACAGTATATATATATATATATGACATATTTTGCAGAAATATAAACCATGGTACTGTGTTATAAAGATTTAATAGGTAAAAGATATGAGAGCGTTGAAATATTTATTTAGAATAGATAACGTAAAAGTAACTATTTTCTAGAAAATTGAAAAAAAATTTAATATAAAAAAGACAGATAAGCTAGCAGATTATTAAGTAGGACAAAGACAAAGAGTTTATAAATGTTTATAACTTATTTAGTACATTTATTTACATATATAATTCATTCTTTATCCTGATATTTCATGTTCATATTAAAAAGTAGAGATACGTTTTTCATTATTGGAACCGCATTTTCAAAAGACAAATTCAGAAGATTAATTTAAAAAAAAATGAATTTACTTTAGTTCTAAAATATTATTTCATTGAATTACTTCCAATAAATTTAACTCGAAAATACAAGTTGCGTAAAATTCTTTCGTTAACATACAGTGCTTAAGTTTCTCCGGATGGAAACGATGATTTTGTAATTTTTCACAAAAAGTAATTCAAGTTCTATTCATTGGAACAGTCAGGCAACAGTGCACGCATCACGAATTCGAAAATGTCATTTCTAGTAGATAAATCACATTTGACGATTTGGTCACGAAAATAATACCTCACAAATTACTCGATAAAATAATGAGAACTACTACTAAAAATGATATTCATAAAGAACTTTTTGGTATTTATTATTTATTTCCATATATGAAATTGTTAAAACATATATGGAACATATATGGATTAAGAAAAACATGTATGTCCATATATGAATTTTTATTTCCTTACATGAAATTGTTAAACCATATATGGATTAAGGAAAACCATATATGTCTATATATGAATTTTTTATTTCCATATATGAAATTGTTAAAACATATATGGACCATGTATGGCCATATATGGATTAAAGGAAAACATATATGTCCATATGTGAATTTATTTCCTTGTATGAAATTGTTAAAACATGTATGGACCATATATGGACCATACATGGACCATACATGTATTATTTTTACTAGAGATTACTCTACAATGTTCAAATTCTTTTTATTACCTGCGCGCCTTAACTGAACTATCAACTCCGTGAAAAAATTTCTTTTACTTCGCGCACAATAAAGCGATAAAAAAGGAAGACCTAAATATTGCAACGTGCAACAGAATATTATAACACAATGAGGATAGATTACTGTAAAATTCCTTGAACATTTCCTTTGCGGCATTCCAAATGAAACATGTATTATAATTATTTCCTCACTGTTCTCTCGCATGCGACATTACAGTTATTATCATTAGTGGCATTATTGTTTGCAGATTTGAAGCACTGTACGGACGAATACATTACGCGCTTCCTGTTGGCCAGGAAGTATCGCACGGAACAGGCGGCCGCACTTATAGCCGCTTATCAGGCGCAGGTTGCCCACAGACAAGACATTTTTGGCAACCTGACCGCCTGCGATCCGGCCATACAAAAGGCGCTAAGGGCGGGTATTCCGGGAGTTCTTCCAGCAAGGGACAAGTAATGCAATAAACATAACATTAAATATGGAACGGAAGAATGAAACGTTTTTAATATTGTCTATATACAAAAGTGATGCTTGTAAATATTTGGAAGGTCAGATTAAAGGAACAAAACAAATAATGTTTGTTTACGTCCAAAGGTCATAAAAATAGATATAAATATAAAACAAAAACAAAGTCTGTTTACATTTTGTATTTTGAAAACGTTTCGTTTTTCAGTGTTATACGTTAAATGCACGGAAAAAAGTATTCGCTTTGATAGGTAAATGAGTTTATCTAGCAATTTTTAACTAATTTAGTAAGAACTTATTCTATTTGCAAAAGGACCTAGATATTAAATCGATTAAAATGAATATTTAAACGTTACATAAACTGTATGGCTGATTCAACTGTATTCTTATCCTATGGGGACTCAACATAACCTCAATATGTCAAGGAAAACTACTTGGATATCACTGTGTTTTGGATTAGATAAAATTGTATGGCTGATTCAGCCATACAGTGTATGTAAATTGAATCAACTAGCTGGGTTAGATTTCATCAATTCAACTCACATAAATTTGTTTGGCTACGATAATTATAATGTCTACTTATCCCAATAATAGCCAAACAATATATCTAACTTAAATAGAAATTTAGTAGTGTACTTCATATTTTTTTCCGTGTACAATTCATTAGGCTGTATGCAAACCCTGAAGATTGCCTTATACAAACATTTTTCAGTCATTAAGAAGATAACGTGTAAATTCCTCAGTAATTGCGGGCGATTTGAAAAATAAGATAGCGTAAACGTCTAAGTAATTGTGATCTCGTTTTATTCATGCGGACCTTCAGATTCTATGCAAGGAATTTGACTCCGATAGGGGATGCATTTTCTAATTTTTAATTCTAATTTCAAAAAGTATCTTGTAAGCCCAATAAGAATTGTGGTGAAAAACACAAAAATATTGTAGTTAGTAATAGTAAAGATGAAGTACAATAATTAATAAAGTATTGTTGTTTTAAATCCTTAATTACTTAATAATTTATACTACTTTATTTTTAAAAAATGCACCCATTTACTTAGGAGTTTACAGTATCTTCTTTCATTAATTACCAATTTTCTTAGAAGTTTACCTGTAACTGTTCAATCAAATAAACTGTTCTGCGCGGAAAGAAATTTGATGCAGGAATGATGCAAGAGTAATGCAAGAATTATTTCTGCGCTTAATTTTTTTTTTTTGTATTTTAGGCAGATATTTAGTAAAATACTTTATTCAATAAAATGAGTAAAAATGTACAGAAAAGCTGTGTTTTTGCTTCTGTAAAATTTTGCAAATATCTATATATATGTATAATAAAAGAAACAGAAAAAATATTGCTTTTATCTCTTATTTTTTAAGAAAGGGCCGGTGTATTCTCGTGATATTAGCATCCCAATGGGACCCTATTGCTGTTCCTGCGCTCACTGTACAAAGGGCAATTTTTCTAGTTCTTGAAACGCTTATTCAAGATCCCAGAAATCAAGTAAGTTTGCAATAAAAAATTCTACAATACAATTCTTAATCAGTTAATTATTTACAGTCCAAAAAGGAAGATTTAAACTGTTACATAATTAACCATTTAAGCTTAAAAGTTTAACTATAGCACGTATAAATTAATATTTAATCCAAGTTAAATAACTAATAAAAATTTAATTTATCAAATAATTAATTACTTGCAATTACAGAACTAATTAAAGACTAGGTGAGACATAACTGCATTCCAAGCAGATGAAAGAAATAGTTAAAGAAGAAAAAAAAGTGCAATTTTGTCATATCAAAGTTTATCTATAGTAGATAATGATTTAATGATGTAGTCCACGTGGTGAGGCAAAATGAGGTTCTTCGATTAATTTGAATTGCACATTTATACACGTAGAAGTTACAGAACAAATTACCATATTAATTGAGGAACTTGATAATTTCGCGTCATACGTGCCACGAGAATAATAATATATTATTAATAATATCTTCGTCAAAAATGTATATAAAATAAGTTTAAACATATTTTCCAAAAGCAAAACGTAAACAAACTTTGTTTTTGTTTTGCATTTACATCCATCCTCCCTGTCCTTTGGATGTAAATAAACAATATTATTGCTTTTATGTCATTTAATTTATGGAACTGAGTAACGAAACGTTTTTAATATTGTATAACTACAAAATTAATGTTTGTAAACATTTGGAAGGTCAACTTAAAAACACAAAAACAATAATACTGTTTATTTACACCCAAAGGACGTAATAATGAATGTAAATATAAAACAAAAACAGAGTCAGCTTATATTTTGTGTGTTTGAAAACGTTTCATTCTTCAGTTCTATCATTAAATTTGACTTTCCATTTATTTACAAACTTTATCCTCTTTTATGCGCTCAATTTTGAAAACGTTTCGTTCCTCAGTTCCGTAAATAAACGAACGACACGAAATATAATTGTGTAATGTTGGAAATGTCACCGATAGGAAGCCGGTTTCGTGGCTGTCGTCGACTGGAGTGGATTTTCTCTACGGCAAGGCGGAGCGTTAGGAGCGGCAGCTGTTAGGAATTTGATAGCAGCTCTCCGCGGACGATTTCCGGCCAAATTTAAAGCAATACACTTCCTGTCGGCGCCACTCTACGTACAAGCCACTCTTGCATTCGTCAAACCGTTCCTCGATGAAAAAACGCGCAGCAAAGTATTCATTTATTTTGTTACTATTTCCACGCATAAATCATATCTTTATGCATACAAATATTTGACTATTACAATGTTAACTTGTTAATTTACATTATAATTGTGTAATTATTTGAAAGCACGAATCTTAATTAAAATTTTGCAGATAAAATAATGATTTAGTATCTTGGAAATTGGCAAGACTAAACGAAAATCAATTTTGCACAATAGTACAAGTATTATTATTATTTTTTCTTTTTTTTTTTTTTGATTCGTCTAGTTATGTAATTACCTTCTTTTGTTCAAGAACACTTGATCGTTACGCAACTTTTATTCGCTTTAAAAAATACGGCTCGTCGCAATAATTTCTTTGAAAATGAAATAAAATTATGAGCAAACTTTTGAAATAGTAATTTGTTCCCTTTAATTTCATTTTGAAGTTCCCAGCAGAGGTTAAAAATAAAATGTTTAAATAATAATTTTCTTATTGTTGTTAAGTAATATTAATAATTTGAAAAACTGTTTTTTTTTGCATTATTAAAAGCATCGTAGAAAAGTGATAAAATTAATTTCTACACTGAGAGAAATTGATATGAAAATTGTACTGTTTTAAAAAGGAATTGAGTTGTATATGAGCTAAACCTTATAAATCACTGTTGGAGAACAGTAAAATTTTGTACTGTTTTGGAAAGACAAAAATGTTACTATAAATTGACCCATCTCAATTTAAACCTTTCGCATCGTCGCTTTACTTAATAAACAATGCAATGTATCTGATTTGTTCCGGAATGTTATCTCCCTTAGAAACAGCTGTCTTACTATAACCTCTTCTTTTCAGCCAGTAGAATCAGCCGTAAATGCGCATGCGTCAACATTTTTATTCACAAAAACAGTAAAAATAATACTCCAAAACAGATATATATTTAATTACGTGCATATAAATATGATAAATATCACGAGTATATTCTAGCTTTATACATATATACAACTATATTACTGTTAAAAACACTAAATTCTTTCTTTTAAACAGACAATTTTTCTAATGTATTTCTCTCAGTGTATATTATAAAATGTAGAATATATTAGAGCAACTAATTATGTGCATTGATTTATTATAGATATATCTTCATGGTAATAACATGACGACTTTGCACCAGCATCTGCCTACTGATATACTGCCAACCGAATTAGGTGGTACCGGACCAGCATTCAACCCTGGACTCTGGGCTGAACCAGTTATTCATTCGGCAATGAAAGAAGCTGAGCTTGCGGATATTCAGAAAAAAGAGGAACTTAGGCAACGGGCGTTAAATGGAAGTGAAAATAATGGCCCTACGGATGGAGTGGAAATAAAATCTTTTTTGGATGATACTGAAAAGACGAATAATCGTCGCGAAGACATCAATGGTACTAGATGGTTTTATTTTCACAATGCACTTTCATTTATCATTTTGAATAGTGATAAATGTTTGTGTTTATAATATTATATTTATAAAAGTGTTATCATAAGGAGTTTTCTTGAAATATTATGATATATCCTTAGCATTAAGGAAAACCATATATGTTCATATATGAATTTTTACCAGCATGAAATTGTTAAAACATATATGGACCATATATGGATTAAGGAAAACCATATATGTCCATATATGAATTTTTACTTGCACGAAATTGTTAAAACATATATGGACCATATATGGATTAAGGGAAACCATATATGTTCATATATGAATTTTTACTTCCGTACATGAAATTGTTAAAACATATGGACCATATATGGACCATATATGGATTAACGAAAACCATATATGTCCGTTTATGAATTTTTACTTGCATGAAATTGTTAAAACATATATAGACCATATATGGACCATATATGGATTAAGAAAAACCATATATGTCCATATATGAATTTTTACTTCCATACATGAAAATGTTAATATATATGAACCATATATGGACCATACACATTTCATTTTTATTACAACAGGAATAATAATAAATAATGAGGATTAATAAATGAATGATTATTTGTAGAACATGAAAAGCAGCGAGACAAGAACTGCGTGGAAATGCGAGAAATGAATAATAAGTGCGAGAAAGACATAACAATTGATTCTGAGAACATTAGAAGTGATCCGGATGGAAGAACAAATTCTCCTAACAACGTCACCGACGACGAGTCCTCCGGCCTACAATCCGAAACAAATTCTAACGAATTTGAAATAGTCCCCAACTTTGATGAAAATGACGATAACTTTTTAGACGTTAGAATCAAAAAGACTGGATCGCGCGGTAGCAAAACGAATCTGCTTCCAGAAGAGAAAAATTTAATAGCATAAAAATGAAATACTTCTCTGACAACACCACTTAATTTATAATCCAGTAATACAATACAATTTAGATTGTAATTTATGAAAACAGAAATATTAATTTATTAAATTGTAATACTATTTTACAAAGAATGTTTTCACGTTTTTTTTTTGTTTTTAATAAACCGATTTATTGTTTGAATAATAATGTATTGAGGAAAAAAAGCTAAAACCACTATTAAAACAAAAAAATATATACGGTGATTTAAATTTCAAGAAACATTGTAAGACTTGTAAAAACAATTTTGATAAATTGATACGCTCTCTAAAGAGATATTACATTTTTCTAACTGAAGAAGTGAGATGAAAAGTCATTTTTATCTAAACATGGTAGATCAAGTTTAATTAAAAATTCAAATACAATACCAATTGTTTCTCTTCAAAAAAATAAGAAAAACAATAGGAAATAAAAGAGAAAGGACACTCTGATAATGTTATTTTGAAAAGTATTATCTTCTTTTCTATATTTGTGATACAGATACACTGGAAAAAATAATCCGTTATTTTAGCATAATGTTATTAGGATCACCTATTTATAACATAAAAATAAATTTTCCCGATTAATTTTCATGTTAATGTGTGGTCATTTTTTCCAGTATATACGTTTTAAAATAAGATTTATAAAAAAAAAGTACTTAATTTTATATTATTTGTGCTTTTGCAATTGATTAAGATGTATTTTTACATTTTCATTAATAAATAACATTGAAAATAAGTTTATATATATTTTAATATTGTAGTACCTGTATATCCATCTGCATACGATTAATGTCCTTAATTAGTTGTATAAAAATGTTGTATTTATATAGTTATAGTTATTTATGTACACGAATTCCTCACAAGAATAAAAATTGCACAAAATACGTAGTTAAAGACCAGTAACAACTAAAGGTGGTTCCGCGTAAAGTTGGTTACGGCAGTTACAACTGAAATGATTTTATTTTCAAACTCAAGCTTGTGTAAAATTTGAAATAAACTTTATATCATTCAAACGAACAAAAGTAAAACAAGTTTTACTTTAATTCAGTAAAAAATAATATACATTTTATTTTATTTTAATAAAAGATTAAATAAAACGAACGAAAATAAATGTTGAACTCAAACTTCCGCTTTTCTAGGAAATAATTATTCAACAAATAGTGATTGTTGCAATTAATTATTTTTACTCTTTACATTTTGACACTCTTTATATAATTGACTTTCATTTAAATTCCGATCACAAAATGTACTTTTTTACTTTTTTTTCACTTAATTATTGTTTATGCAATGAGAGCACAGTTTATTTGCCGCGAAATTTGAATGTTTAAAATTGAAATTATATTTTAAAATTACGAATCTGAATAAAGTAAATAAAGGAAAATTATTATTTTAATAAATAATAGATATTAATAGTTTGTTATGAGAATTTGAGTGTATTTATTAGTAATTCGATTTCTATATGGAATGTTTTTATCAATAAATTTAAATTTAAATTTTAATAATTTATTATAAAATGTAAAATATTAGTATACATTAATACAAATATTTATTAAATCAGCACTGAGATGCAATTTGAGAAGATAAGCTCAAATCGTGTACATTTGAATTGATAAATTAAATTATTTTCTGTAATTATAACTTCATTTTTGATGTCATTATTCACATTCAATGCTTTTATAATTATTGAATGTACAAGTGATGTGTTATTAAGGTTTTAAAGTCAATAACGAACCTCTAGAAATGGCAATAAAAATGTATTTCAATGTCAGTAAAATAATGTCCAATAAATAAAGTCCGCTGAATACAGACCGTCGTTAGACTATTCTATCATTGTTACTTTATACCAGTTTTTCGTACGACAATAAAAGAAATTCTATATAGAAACATGTATGATATATGTATAAAAATATACGCACATATAATTTCATTTAATTCGGTATCCAAAAAGATTTCATAAGAATTTTTATAAAAGCAATAATAATGCGAAAAATACTTTAAATGCACGGCAAGAATGTTAAAACAAAAAAAAAATCACAAAATCATCGATAACAAATATTGGAATTAAAATGACAGAATTCAAAATAAAATATACAGGATTGCTATGTTGTATGTATGTATAAATATGCTGTGTGCGCGTATACTTATATATTTTTATATATACTTATTAATTTTTAGAAAAGTAATTTTTGAACGAAATTGAGGATGCATCAAAGAAATATACAGTCCACGGATCTATATATATATATATATATATATAAACTTAAGATAATTGAATAAAGATTTCATAATATTTTTCAATTCAGCATACTTTCCAGATTCTTAAACTAAAATAAATAAATAAAATCCCTTATTAATCTTAATTTATGAATAATTTTGTGACAAGTTGGTATAACTTAATTATACAATGCAGCAATCCTATATTTTAACCCTTTGTATAGTCTTAAAATTGTTAATGATTACCTGATTATGGTTATCTATGTGTAAAGTGCAATTGCAATTGCATATGTTCTCTTTGCATGCATTGCTCTTTTATTCTAAGTTTCGTTCAAGAGAAATTATCAGCAAACATAAAAAAAAGATGAGGAATCAAAGGTGATTTCAAATGCTTAATTGTTCAAAATTTTAGCTAAAATTGTAACAATAATAGCAACATTATTCCTAAACATTTTCATACAAAAAGGTTATCAATGCGTAGAAAAATGTAAAGTATATTTGTACTTGTGACAAAACACATTCAGCGATATTGACACTTGCTCTTATATATCAATTGCTACCTATGCTATGAAAATACTTCTGTAAAAATCAATACTTTTCGGAGTGTATATCTGACTGTGCCAAATTGCAATTATTCTTAGGAGTAAAATGTAAAACAAACATGTTGATAAAAATTTCTTTTAATTTTTATTTAATAATACTTTATAGAGTATCATTGATAGTTAGTAAAAATTAGTGCAAATTATACTTTGAAACTAATAACCGATTGTAAATCTTCTAATATCTAATTCATATCTAATATCTAATATCCAATTGTCATTTTGGTTATTCAAAATATTAGAATGTTTTTCTTTTCAGAGATATCCACAAAGTAACATAAAAAATAGTATTATTTCATACTAAAATTTTATATTTAACACTTGATTTTTAGATCTACATTTTACCCCGTATATTTTTTAGAAAGTCTATGTTTCATTTTCATTTGAATGTAACAGTAACAAAGTTTTGAAAATACTTAAAACATAATTCATACAAACGTCAAAATTCGGATTCAATAATGTTGGCTTTTCATTTTCTGATTCATTAATATTGTTTCATTCAAAATTCAGAGGCACATTTTTACGAATGAACGAGTTTAAAGAAGTGACAAATTTTTTACATTTATTTGCTTTTTTTTCGATAACAGTAATGAATTTGCAAAAACATCATATCACCGCCAAAGTAAATCAATTTACTAATACTAAAGCCATTTGGGCAAAGGATTGATATTTTTACAAACTTTACAGCATTGTTATAGGATTGTACGTAAAGTTTAGTCCATCATATTTAATTAATAATTATGCTATAACTGTAGGAGAAACCCAGCCTCCAAACGCTCGTTCCAGTTCTTTTGCGACTTCAAGTGTCAAGCGATCTTGATAGAGTCCAGATACGACCTGAAAATAATTGAATAAAATTTAATAACTGTTATATAACTTTTTGAACACTTAGAATCTTCAGTTTAATCAAGTATTATAATTAAAATTTAAATTTTATAAAAATTTAATAGCGATGATTCTATTATATTCATTTTAATATATATCTATTAGAGGCCTAATTTTATTTGATGTATATTGCTTGTAAATGCTTGTTTTCTTAAAGGAATTTAATACATGTTATGGATATATATGAAAACCTATCGAATCCGTATCCAATTTACCTGAATCCCTATTGGAAGCCCTTGTTTATTTAATCCTAGTGGACAAGCTGTAGCTGGTAGTCCTAAAACATTAATGATCGCCGTGTAGGAAAAGTTGAAAGGTTTTATAATTGGTTCGTGATGTAACGGAGCTGCGGTTGGATGAGTCGGATACAAGAACACACCATCTTCTCTGAGTATATCCTGCGCAAACAAAAAAGTCAAGTTACAATAATATAAGGTGACGTATTTTATAAAATATAAAAGGTATTTAATATTTAATAATTTACTCAAACGTTATTCAATTACTTTTACAGTAATACAACTTTTTATTCCAATCTATTAATTTAAATATATTTCAAAATTTTTTACTTTTGTAAATTTAATTTATATTTAAATTATAAATAAAATTAACACTTAATATTCAATAACAAAAGTTATAGATTTATCTAATATGTTGTATAATAATAACAGTAAAAAGGAAAAAAAGGTAAGCAGAAATGGAAAGGCGCGTAAAGTGACCTTAAATTCCTGATAAAGATCCCGGCTTTCTTGCACCAGTTTCATACGTTCCTCGCTGTCATGCTTCACACCGAATCTTTGGAAAGTTGCGGTGAGAAGAGCAATCAGCGTATGATTACTCATACATAGGAACCATTTAAGGAATTCCCAGAAGATGTTCACGTGGCCGTTCCTGTTGGACATCTCGTAGCAGAAGTCTTTATCGTCGGTTGTTGTCATGCAAGCCAGCCACAATGCCAAGCTCTTTTTCATTTTCGACACATGCAATTTTGTCGCCTTCACCTTGTGCGCCGTTTCGAAGTGATTCAACACGCGTCGCATCGCTTCCTTTATTTCAGGATCTACCGGTGAGACGAAGAATTGACCACCGTCGTCCTCCATGTAGTATAACTGAAACACACACACACAATTGATAAGCATTCGGGTCACATCGACAATCAAATTTGTATGCGATCAACGTGCTTCATGAATATTAACGGAATGAAAAAAAAAAGTTTGAAAACTTTTAATTGATCCCGGTGATGACGCGCGTTGAGAGAAATGATGAACTTCGATAATGATGAATATTCTTTGAGCAAATTTAAATTGTTTTATAAACAATTTTACATATTAAGTATACTTTAAACAATAAGGAATTTTTTATACAACTTGTTAAAAGTTATAATTTTTTTAAAATTTGGCTCCTGAATTATATTGTTATTTATATTTTCTATCATCTTATGAATATTCTGGTTCACGTTTCTTTGTAATATTTATCTCTAATAAAAAAAACTGTCTGAACGAAATTATCACTCTATTATCTACAACGTCTGAAACTGTAAACTTATAATTGACTTGCTTTTCACTTTAAAGTCATCCTAATAAAATACAATGACAGTTCAAAACAGACATACCATTTTATTATTAGAATAATCCGCAACATAAAAATTATCTGTATGTTAATTTAGCCGAGTGGAAATGTTAATACAATTGCATATAATCTCAGAATTATTTTTTCAAAGCTCTCATTTTGCTTTTTCAGAATCTCAACATTTATTTATACATTGTTTCAAAAAGAAAATGATATTGGTCTAACAGATTTTCAAGTTCAAGCAGAAAGCATTTGGAAGATATAATAAAGTTTGCAATAAAATGTGCACTGCAAAGATAGCTAACGTTTTTGTCCGTGTACCTTATACACGCATTACACACACATTTGCACTTTAAACGAGCGAATCGCTCAATTTATTTCTTTGGATACCTTTAGATGTACCGAGTGTCATGTCAACACAAGCGTTCTCGCTTAAGTCGCAGAAGAGCAAATAAGAACAACCTCTGATTTACTTTGATTTGAAATGTTAAAAGTTTTTCCCTGTATAGTTTATTTATTGCGTCGATATTTTATATGAACGTTGTAAATGACGTGATCTGCGCACTGGGTTAATACGGTAATTTTTATAGCATCCTGAAAAGTTTGCAGAGTAAAGAAGAATCATGAGTTTTATGATTTGGCTAAACAAACGTAAATGTCAGTTTATATGTTAAATACTGAATTTTCGACATCGTGCCAATGAAAATGGAAAACAATCTAAGACAAGTGAAACGTAGTAGTGACATTATTATTTCTAGTTACTAAAATAAATGTTGCGTATTCTATAGTCATGCTGACTTTAAATAATTATTTTTATAAGCACAATAAATTCTTTAATTTATTAAAATTTGTCGAGTTTTCATTTTTAAGAAACAAAATTTGCATTCCATTTTATGTACTCACTTTTAACTTTGAAATGTCCACTTTTGATTGAAGATTGAGCTTGTCAGCATTTTTATGTGCTATTACTTGTAAAATTGCTGGCAGGTCTTGAGCATACCTGCACATCGGACCTATGCCAAGTAATTGACTTTGTTCCTCGGTATGAGCACTTGGATACTGCCCATCGTTTGAAACAATTCCTATAAATGAAATACAATTTAAATTTAGTAAATTCTTATCAAGAGAAAAATTGTGTATAAAATCAAATCTATAAGGAATATAGTTTAATAAGTATTACTTTATCATTATTCAATTAAATTCGAATTAAAAAAATTGATTTGCTGCATTTAATACGATGTATACCTTTAGATGGCTTGTGTCCAAAAATTCCATTAAAAAAACTTGGCATTCGAATAGACCCACCAATATCAGAACCAATTCCCATTGGAGATCCTGCAGCTCCTTGAATGCAACCTTCTCCACCTGAAGAACCTCCAACTATATGTCTGAAAATAATTCATTCAACATCAGTACTTAATAATCAACAAATGTATAACACCTACAGTGATAATGTACTTTAAAAACAAAATAACATTAATCATTTCAAAACAACTTATTAAAAACATTGAAAAAAGTAAGTAATTTCTATATAATTTGTATTTATATATCCAATTATATATCTAGATCATCTTGAATTAAAAACAAACCAATCTTAAACTAATTTACACAATCGTTATCAATATAATGTTTAATTTAATACCATGCGCGCCGAATACCAAACGAATCAATTTCATTGTTCGAGTAGTTGTGCTGAATAATTTACAGTATTGAATGTGGGCTTTATCAGAAAATAAGCTTGAGTTCTCCGGCCTCGGAGCTATTTCTCATCATGAAATATCCCAATTATTATCCGGATTAAATATTTATAAATTCAAACTCATGATTTTGCATTGAAACTATACTTTTTCAGATTTTAGTTGAACTTTTTAATGTTTAAAAACAGCATTTTAATAAAACCCTGTTGTACCTATATATAATAAAATTAAAATCATTTAAATGAATTTCTATTTATCAAAACAATCATTTTACAATGAATCAGCACCGAGGCATATATAAAATATTTCATGTTGTAAAGTTTGTTGCACTTGTAAAAAAATGTGAAATTCAAAGATTAAAATCATTCCGCTTGTATGAACTGTTGCAAAATTATATTGCACCGGTGTTACATGCATCGTAAATACGGAAACATATGATTACACCGTTTTTACTTGTTTTATTACGCGAGAAAAATGTGGGCCACTTTCAGTAAACATTTTAATAGCATGATTCTGGACATCGTATTATCAGTTACAAGAAAATACAGCTTTTGCCATATTTTTTTGTTTTCAATTGTTTCGAGTTTTCGGTTGTTTCATTTCAAATAATTTTATAAAAGAAATAAGAAAAATATTTTAAATCAAAAAGCTTCATTTTATAGGATTAAAATACTAATGAAAACATGATAATCTCTTCAATATTCACTTTTTTTTTTACTCAGTGCATTAATACTATTGACATACTTTGAAAAGTTCGATGCCACGCAAAGTCTCTCCTGCAACAACGTATAAAGGATCTTTATAAAGTTATTTTATATCTTATTTCATGAAACTATATACACTTTATAAAGCGATAAGACATTTTATACGCGGCTTATGCGATATTTTTAATTCAGCGAATTAATTAATAACACGGGAACTTTTCTATTTTATTACACATTATATAATGAATTATTAAGAAACCTTTATAACGTTGTTACAATTTACAATATACACTGAAAAGAAACGTTTTAATTTTTGCTGTTACTTTTTTTTTTTTAGTAAATCAAACTGATTTCTTTATCATGCATAATAATTAAAATATGAACCATTTATACAAATTAAATTGCCTTGTACCTAGTGTTATATGGATTTCTCGTAGTTCCGTATAAACAGTTACTCGTTTCCCACCACATGGCCAATTCTGACACGTTGGTGGTAGCGAGCGGAATTGCTCCGGCTAATCTCATGAGATGAACGACTTCTGAATCTTGTTCGGCGCGCGTATTCTTCCGAATAACTAGGCCAGCTGTTTGTTTCATATTCGCTACACGCACGCAATCCTAAAAAAAGGTGTCTTTTTAAGTTAAATCAATACTGCACATCTCTCTTTCTCTTGCGTGTCAACGTTCTTGATAGATCTTTTATTTTTACATATATATCTTTAATATCTTATTTATTTTATGATATATTTCATATGACAGTCATATTGCAATCATATTCTTCAAAATTTGTTCAAACATTTAAAGCAGTTTATATGTTTAACAGCGTGTCATATAACATATAAGTCACTTACATATATTATATATTCAAATATTTACTACATTATTGAAAAAAATTATTATTAAATTTAAAGAAAAAGTTATACAATTAATTTAATGTTTAAAATTATGCTATCTCTTTGAGAATCATTGACGATAAACTGTGCGCTACCTTCGTCGTGAAAGGTACCCCGAAGAAAGGTTTCTCTTTGGCCAACGTTTCAACTGATGGTGCATTCGGTGACTTGAGCATTTCATCGCATTGCCTTGCTTCTTTCAGTGCCTCCTTGAAACGGCACTCAACAACACAATTTAAAACGGGCTGAATAGCTTCGATCCTTGCAATGTAAGACTTCACTACTTCTTCTGATGTCAACTGAAAGAATAAGACACTTATTTTATTTGGACTTAAATTGTGAGAACAATTCGTGCATAAAGGTTGTCAGTTTTTTTTTTAATTATTTTTGAATTTTTGTGATAATTAGCATGCAAAAATGATATGAAATAAATTAAAGCATTTTTAGTTTAAACTATAGGATAGTATGATGTGATGGAATCCTTTCAATTAGATTGAAAAACTTAATATTTATATGATAGATTAGTTCAAATTAAACACTTTTTTTTCATTTGCAAAAAGATTGATGTATAATTTTTCTGACTGAATTGATTCCAAACGTTCTATTCAATTTCATCAACATCTGTGCGGTCAAGTGCAATGGCTGAGTGATATGGTATGGCATCGACTATAAATAATTGAACACGTATATATATAGAAAGATGAGAAAAGATGCGTCATGAAAAAAGTTCTTGCGGTATGATGTTCGCAAACACTTATGAGTTCAGGATATAACAAATTATTCACATAAGAATTATATTTTACTTTGCACTTATATAGAAATAATTTAATTGTTATGTTGTTACTTTAAAAAATATTTATCAAGTAGAAATTTATTTGATTTAAAAATGAGATTTAACAAGTTTTATTACTTAAAATAAGGTTACTCCATTGCTATATCGTTGTAAAGTTATATGCTTGGTTTTTAGTACAATAAATTCCCTTTAATGCAGTTGTCTTTCTTTTGATAATCAATTATTATTTATAAGAAGAAAAATTTCAAACGAAATATTTCATTTACTTGTTTGTTTCGAATCTTCAGTGCTAATGTGGTGGCACTGTGAAGTAAGGTGAGGTCTTCTATGGGAGGTTGCGATTCGGCTGGACCACTCAAGGCTGCTACCAAAAGAAACAAAGCTCTGCCTAAAAGCTCTATTATTTTGTGTATCACACGCGCAATCTGCCCTATAATGACCATCTTGGATTTTTTATTTTTGCTCGACATTGAACTGCAACAGAAATAACATTTAACTTTAAGAAAAGTAAAATTATTATGAATGTTATACATATGAAATTTATTTGAAGACACATAAAACACGAAAGGTTATTGTCTTGTCTTCGAGATACACAATTTAATGTCAATTAATTTTTAATACATTTCAAATAAATACCCTCTTCATATAAATTACACTAAAAACTATGTTAATAGATAAAATGATAAACCTATTTCTGGCGTAATTAATGTTGTAATTGCAACTAAATAAAATGTAAGTTTAAATCACACTCAGTTCACAAGCATTTAATTAAGATTTCTGACACGAAATTGTGAGCCTATTATCACTGAACGTATTTTATGAAACTTCTTCGAAATTGAATTATACGCTTGTATTCATTTGTGATAAAATGATGGACACTTGTGCGAAATGCTATTTTTGTCATTAAGCATAATTAGTGAAGTGTTCAAGTGTGAATAAGTAACAAGCATTCCAAACTTTGACGGTGATAATGTTGCAGAAATTTCACATACACATATGTCGTAATAAGCGTAGAAACTTGAATAAAGTAAAGAGAAACTATGAACTGCTCTTATACGTGTGAAGATGAAATTTTTGTCTGAAAACAAAAAAAAGTGTTTAAAAAATGGATACAAATTTTGCACTGGTTTATTAGAAAAAAGTTCAGAAAATTGTTATGCGTTTAATGTGTTGAAATTTGCCAACAGATTGAAGGAAAAGTGAAAAAACAGGTGTGAAAACGTAATGAAAATTGGTTGTACCCTTCCTGTTACTTTAATGCTGCATCTATTAACAGAAATGCAATATTCATGAAGTTAAGATCGATTATAATAATGAATAAGAGGCGTGCATTGCCTACGATGAGCTTTACTGGAATATGCTCTATTTAGTTCACTGAATTTAAAGTCTTCATTGAGCGAAACTATGATAATGAAGTTATAACTTCATTTATCTTTACACCTTAAATGGAAAATAATACATTTAACTGTTAACAGTCATAAATGATTTATAAAGCAATTGAAATTAATGATCAATGAGAACACTTCTAATTACATAAAGTTAATTATTTCAAATTCATTTTATTTCTAACTTTTTAAATTTATATTTCTAAGCGTAAATTAATCAATTTAATTTATCACGATTTTACTTATAGTATTTACATTCACATTTGTCAAAATTAATTTAATATTAATATAATATTATACAATATAGTACAAAATTAAATTGATCAAAACAAATTAAAGAAACAAGATATTAAATATTCACAAGAAATTAATTATTTAAAAGAAAACGATAGATATGTTTCATAGCAAAACCATTGAAATTTTATAGTAATTCTTTTGCTCTTGTTTAATGTTTGAAATTTAAACTTCTGTATACGTTTTCTGAATCCAAACAATGAATGTAAGAGTCTAATGTGAAGAATCAATCGAATCGATAAAGCTATGTTTATTTCCAACTTGTCATGACTGAATTTATATCGAAATATTGATAAACGATTTCAAAGAAAAGCTGTCGAAAAGAACATAACAAACGGAACCATTATTTAACGTGTAACCAAAGATTACTATTTCATACATTTTGTATATTAATCTAATT
>JABFPN010002062.1:0-24375 GCA_022817305.1 Leptoteleia sp. ZL-2020
TTAAAACAGCTCGATGCTAAATCAGCATGGGATCTACGCTAGAATAATCAATGCAGATATTTATGACGTGCAACTGAGAAAAAGGTTATAGTTGCGTGTTTAAATAAAATGTTACAGAAAAACATAAAGAAATAATATTAATTTAAACATAAAGAAATATTATTAATTTAAATTGAACGGAAACTTTGGTTACACGATAGTGTTTTTTTCTTGTCACACGATATATACGTCCATAACAAGATACACTGTTAAATATTTTTGACTTTTTATTATCTTTATTATTTAACCAAATTTAGAGAGTTAAAACCTTAAACTAACTTCGAATACTGACATATGGCGTTTATGGCATGAAAGTAAATGCCGAACCAATCACAAGGTGAAGTTAACTTCAAAACATCATATGCTGATTTAGCATCAGGTAACCGTTCAATTAATATTTTAAAGTCTGCATTTAGAAAAAATTTAATTTAGCATGGAAATTTTTTCCCGTGTGGTGCAGTTGTAAAGTTGTGGTGCTTACAATAAAGAGATAATAAAGTGTGTCTTTTTGTTTTATATACAATCTGACGACATTTCGGAAAATATATGTCAAGATACTTCAAAATAATAGTTAATAAATCAAATTTTTTATTGAATTGAATTGTAATATGTACACTAAGAGAAAACTTATTCAACTGGTGTGAAAATTTTTCTACAACTTCATCTGTATGTACATTTTCAATTAAAATCATATAAAAAGATTAATCCCATTAAGAATTGAGCTTTCGATCTACGATTTACAATTCATGGAGATTGATAACTTTCAGGGCAAAATATATATGAAAACTGTTCTAAATATTTTTTTTGTCTTCATTTTTGATCCTTTTATAAAAGGGGAGTATTACCAGAGATGGCAAATACTGTACAAGCTTTGGCAACTTGTGGCAAAAGCTGTGGCATAAGATCTGGCCCAATGATAACGCCATTTTCCTTGCGGGTAATGTAACTAAAAAAATGTAGTTAATTTCCGTTATGTTAATCGTTTGAAAAAGCACCGATTATACTAGTTATTGCAATCTTTTATTATGCTTATATTAAAACCGAGTTTCATTTCATTTCACTAAATTGTGTCTTTTAAACAGTAACTTTTCATGCCTTATTTCACTGACTGTATGAAATAACATCTTATTTCATACCATAATACCATAAGTATTACTTTGACTCTGAGTACTTTCACCTAGTTTGTTATTGCTTTAGCAGTTCCGAGACAAAGCATCGGTTTCATACTCCCGTGATATTAATCCGCAATAAAGTTTAAGAATAAATCTTGGCAACCTCGTCCGCAAATCTTATCCAAATTATCGCCGAATTCCGGTCAGAATGTTGCTAATTTGCGAGGCGAGCAAGGCTGTTTACGAGCAATTTTTGCGCCGCTCTGATCCCGCGAAGTTGCCTCGTATCATTCCGTAAGAAGTTTATAATGTAATTTAAGCGACGCGGTGCTATCAGCAAGTATCCCATTCTATACGTATACGCTGAATAATTCGTGAGTAGTTTCTAGCTCTTATTTAGAACATCCCGGCCGGGTTCATTGGAGCATCAATTTCCGGAATAAGCGTAGCGCCGCGCGCGCGGCATTTGCACGGAAATTCCCTGAAACTTTCGCGAAGTTGTCCGGGTCTTATGGATTTCAATTTCTGCACGCCACATGTCCGCCGGCGATCCACGAATACCGTAGCTCGGTTTGCAGTCCGTGTCGTCTCTCGCGGTTACCGAGGCACATCGCAATCGCCACTCTCTTTCCCTGACCCCAGATGCGCGCGTTTCTTCCCCTTTAAACTTTTTAATCTTCCGAAAATTGAAGCGGCAAGAAGTACGAAATCGAATAAAATACATCAAGTGGCCGGCGCGCAAGTCAAACAGGAGCATCGTCCCCAAACATTGCGCTATCTCTCGGTCTGCCTTCTGTTTGCCACAATTTTCACTCGGCTCAAAATAAAACTTTCCGGCCCGAGCCTTCCTACCCCTTTTTTTTTGCCTCGCATTCGCAACAACGCGGCAACATATTTAAAACACATATTAAAGCTAAGTTATGTGCGTCGCGGCCGTAATGAGTTTCTTGCATGACGGCAGTTGAAAAGTGGAGTTTACATGATTATTACAATCCCGTTACCGCAGACTGCATGTGAATAAGGCCGATTTATATTGTCTGTAACCGGGTAAACTTTTCGCCAGGCGTAACGGAAAACTTTTCGAATACCATTCCAATTTTAAGAACGCCCGGGGACCGGTCTTATGTTATTGAAAAGACACATTTGTTTTACATTGGTAGTAATAAAATTGATGAAATCAGAGCAGCTTTTGAAGAACAATCAGAGACCAAGGTTAACTCGCGCACAATTAATTACATAGTAGAATTTATTGTATTCTAGAATTCCGCTGTTAAGCGAGTCGTTGAAAAGATATCTATTAAATGTTGAAACCTGTATTCCAGTGATTTTTGCATTCCGTATATAAAGGAACTTTATTATTTATTTAAAAATAATTGTAGGGCGAAGCTCGACACTTTTGCAAAAATTTTAAAGTGGTACGAAACTCATAAGCCAAATATCAGTCTTCGAAGAAATTCAGGAACGAAATAGTATGCGTTAGAAGTTGCAGCAAGATACAAGAATCCTTGGTTTACGGCTTCTTTGAACTTTTCATACAAGTTCAAGTAACTTTTTTTTTATTATTCCTTTATAATTAAGTTCCTTTTTTCCCTCCGAAGTTTACTTTACTACAGTTATGCCTAATAACATTTAAGAGAAATCGTTGTGAAGTTCATAAATAATTATATTTAAAATTTTTCAATTACAGATGTATAAAATTTATTTTATTTCAACAATGAAAAATTTGACGTTTTAGAATTGCGATATTATGCAATATTTCATCTCTGGTAACAAATCTTTTACTATACAGACTATACAAATCAATTTAACATAATTAGATAAAAGTTTTAATTTTTTTTCATACGTTTAATTTAAATGTGCTGCAGGCTTTGATGCAACTTCACTGATTCATTGTGATACTAGCACAACCACGTTTTTTTAAAAACGACTGGAGTAGTAAATTTGTCTCTGGGGTAATAAATTAGTAATCAATGAGTACTAAATATTATGATAATTTTCACCGAGTTGTGCCATAGTGGCTGTGCCAGCTGCACAGGCATGCTGTGAGTGAAGTTTCAACATCAACTTTAGACGTTCCTTCGATCTGATTCTTACTTAGGCTCAATCATGTATTTCAAGTGCTTCGACTCTTTGAATCATAATTGATGAATTATAATTGATACAATTGAATATAATGAACACGGGATGAAGTTTGTACAGCCTAATGAATTGAACACTATGAAATTTTAGTTAACTAATCGTCTAGACGTCATTAAAATGATTGTCTTATTACAATGAGAACTTAACAATATTAAAAATTTATAAATTTTGTAGCAATTAAACAATTTGATTGTAGAATCAAAAAATCCAGCTTACATCATGTTAGAATTTGAAGTGTGGAAATAATATTTCTGGGAAAAATAACAGAAACAACAGTCCCGTCAAAAATTTAAAAATACACGTTAAAATTTTTCATTTCCCAATTGTATTGTCTACACAAAGAGAAGAATTCAATAAAAATTAACGTAAAAATACCATAAAAATTTACCGTGCTACACGATAAAACGATAGTGTTATTGTTTGCCTTTAAAAATTCCGATATTGTACATTACCTTTTAAAACATTTGTCAATAAAAACTTTATCTTTCAAAACAAAACCTGAATTACCGTGACAACTCATTAAAAATAGTACCAACAGCATAATGAAAACAGATGCAATAAGAATGTAAAGAGATGCAATCAAAATACAATTAGATGCAATTCAAAATAGTATTAAAATACAACAAAAAATCAATTTTTCCGCAAAAATAGGTGAAAATCTCGTAAAAACCAATTCACTAGTTACTTATACCGTTCGAATCAGCGTAAAAAGTTACGTCGAATGGACCCAAGTTCAGAGAGAACTTGTTTCAAAAGTTTTTTCGTCAATTTTTCGATATTCTCATCAATTTTTCACCAAGTCAAGAAGGCACTATTTCTAACGGTACTTAATTGCGTTAGTTCTCACAGTAATAAAACAAAATAAAATGGAATAAAACAACTCACAATTGTAGCATTTTGAAAAAAAAAAAAAAACTACCCAGATCAAAATGAATCCCTGTGTCGTTAAATTATACAACACTCCTCCCTTTTTCGTAGGATGATCGCAAATGCAGAATATTTTGGCCGGAAATTTACGTGCATTTAACGTAAAATAAAGAGATTACACCGCTAGGAAACAAATAGCTTCCACTTAATGGTTCCAAAAAGGAAATAAAGAAGATTGCAAATTGTGCGTAATTGCTAAAAGAACGAGGTGGGTTCATTTGATAAAATAATGTCGATTAAACGGGGACTTTGCACAGGGAGCGACTTTATCGTTGCCTCGCGTACTTTCAACCCTGCTCATTATACGCCCTCCACACATAACTCCATTCGCGGCCTTTTAATTCGTTTGCCCCCGGAGGATTAAAGAGTGCATTAAAGCCAAGGAAAAGATTCGCGCTCTCGGGAGTTGGACCATAGCATTTTAACGTCTTCCTATCCGCCGGGCTACTTTCGCGAGGAGCACGGCCACCTATATACACGATAGCGGAAAATGAATGCCTCCACATGAGTGTATTCTCGTGTAAGGGCGACCGGCGAGTGTGTCTGACGACCTCTCGTGACTCTGCGGACTTACGCGGGGTCGCCGTATCTCAGATCTTTCAATTTCTCATACTTTCTTACTTGCAAAATCGGATCGCCGTCGCTTCGGAGGCAGCCATTGACAACAATCTCAGATTTTATATCAATTGATAAATTCATCGCGCTATTTATTCCCCGGCATAACTCACTGCGAGACAGTTCGCCCGATAAATGCGCTTTATGCAAATTTTCCAGCATCCTATTGGTGTAAAATATTTACAGAATTGTTTATACATTTTTATCGAGTGCGCTGATAAAAGAAAATTCGTCAATATTTGCAAAATCAATTCACGCTTCGAACAGGGTCTTACGATTGACAGTTTCCGATAGATATCGCATTACCAAATTGTAAATTTACTTTTAAAAAAAAAGGAAACAAGTTCTTTATTTTTCTTTTGCAAAAAGATATAAAATCAATGCTTGCTTTAAGTTGCATTATTTCTCTTCTATTTGTCAGTTGACTAAACATTTTGTCTGCGTTATCACATTTGCACTTATCGTTCGAATGTATATGAAAAAGGTTGATTTGCGTTTCTTATTCGCAAAACAGTTTGCAAATACGAATGTGCGGATCAACATGTATCGACGTATGTGTAAATCTATTTGAGTACGTTCAATTAATTGATTTTTATTGAACGAATATTGTTGAAAATTGGCAGCAATGTAATTATTAACAATTAATTAAAGTAATTGATATTTTATTTAATCGCGCGCACCAGTTAAAAATACGAGATTTGCAAACGACAAAATATGATCACACAGAATTGCAGTTTACTTATTTAAAATTTACCTTTGATTGCAATAAATAACCTAAAGTAATGAAATTGAAAAACGATATGACGATATATGCATTAATTAAAAGTGTTTTTTATTTGACATTTCCATCCGAGTGATTTAAATAAAAACAACAAACAATCAACCCGAACGTATACTAATTTAAACATAGAATAAACTCTTTAATCATGCTCATAAAAATTCAATCGATATGGAGAGCCTTGAGTGTTTTAAAATGTATTTCAATTTCATTACAACGCCTCGAATTTCTTTTCCACGAAAATTGACTTTTAATTAATAAATATCAGGCGTAAAAGTCAGATTTCTGATACGCCGTATGTTCGCGAATCATGCACCTTCAACTGATTATAAACCATAATTTAAAACTTTGTTCGTGCAAAATGTAACGTTGTTCTGTGAGAAAATGATTTTTTAATGAATTCCTTTCACTATCCAGAGATCTCTATTACCGTAACACTTGGGGAAAAAAAGGAGAAAAAAAAGAACCCATAGGAAATCGAAAAAAAAAACTTCCAGCGATTTAAAAGACGAAATTACAGTTGCACATCGAGAGGATTTATATAAAAATTGTACCTTTTTTAATAAGAACTTAGACGTGCAACAGCTAAAACTTGTAAATTACTTTTAGTTAGCAGTAAATTTTATTATTTAAAAAAAAAAAAAATAAAAATTTTACCACTTACTTCACCATCTCAGTTTTAACTTCTTGCGTTGTTGCTTTACTTGATTTGAAAGCTGTTGAAAATAGCTGTTTTGTTATCAGCAAATTAAATTAATCCTACGTGCGCATGCGCTACAATTTTTACCGAAGAAAGCGGTAAAATTAAAATATTTGATTGTACAAGTAAGCAAATATTATAAATACAGTAAATATATTCTAGTTTTAAACTTAAATATACCTAGATTACATTTAAAACCAATAAACTGTTTCTTTCAGACAGTAAATTTTTTTGTCTTATGTCTCCGAGTGTAAAAGCAAAACGAATTTATGCCTCGAGACAACCGATCGTGGATGTGTTATTCGAAAATTCATTGCCGTATTATGTGCATATCTACCGCGTGACAAGGGGTCTTGAACTCCTGTCTCCGCGAGCACCCCTTCCGCTGATTCGAAGCAAAACATATGGTATTCGCGTATAACTGCTGACCACCCTAATTGCCGGATTACGTGTTGCTAGTCGAGACGTCGTGGAGCCGATAAGAACGACTTTGAGAACGCAGCCCTAATGTCTTTACGATTCGTGCGTGCTTAATTTTACTTTAAAACCCCGTAGAATACGCGAACAATTAATAATTACCCAAATTATACACATTTTTTGACGGAACTTTTCCTTCGCTTAAAGCGATCGATTAAGCTAACTGAATTTTGTCACTAATGGGATTCAATATTCCTTGTGGAATATTTCACATTTATACGTTTACATGTTTATTTGCCTGTGGGCAAATTACCACGTTAATAATAATTTTTTCCAAATGTTAACAAATAATATTTTTTCGGATTAATGACCATTTAATATTTTGTATTTATGTATGTTACACTAGAAAAAAGTACCAAACAATACGGTATTGCTTGACAATCAGGAAAATAATAATAAATATATATGTACAATCAAATATCTTTGTTTTGTCACATCAATTATACTGTTTCATTCTGTAAAAATGTTGACAAGTGCGCAGAGATAGACAATTCTATTCACTAATAATATTCTGTAGTCACTAAACAATTCTCTCTATAGTATTCTCTATCAGGTAGTGCAAGAATGTAAAAGGTTAAAACCAAGATAGGTTTCTGCTGGTAAAATTTTGCATTTTTCATAGTAATAAAAAATTTTATTCTTTACCGCCAGCAATTTATAAGTTTTAGTTGCTATACGTTCGAGTTATTGTTAAAAATAATATAATAATCTATATTTAACGTATTACATTTATTCTCGAACATTCATATCAACTCGGCGCTTGCAGCATTAATTATTAATTGAGAACAACCCCAAATTAAAGATTTATTATTTAAGTATAGAATGGTCGAATGTTGGAATCGACATTGGATGCGAAATAAATATGAATATTTATGACAATATTTGAAACAAAATTGATAATTTGAATATAATGTATAAATATGTATGAATTTGTGGCTGATATTAAATTGATAAATGCATTAAATATAGATTCTTGCTTCAATTTCCCAAGCAGAAGTAATGACGTATTGAAAATGGACATTTGATCTGAAATAATAATTTTGCTGGTAGTAAATGATAAAGGAATTGATCTATTTTTGTCTAAGTTCGATAATCGCTTCCTAAATTTTGCAGTTTTTTACAACGATCATATGACAGCTTCAGTTCCATTAAAATTCAGATAAAGTTAAATTCAGACATATGTGAAGTTGGCGACCCAAATTTGGAAAAATACAAAAAAATTTAGAGTTCTGGACGGAACTACAATAGTTCTAGAGTTCCTGATAGGTTTTATCGCGATTAGAGGAAAAGTTAAAGGAAAAGTACATAACTCTAAAAATTTTTGTATTTCTCCAAGTTTGGGTCGCCAACTTCACATAGCTTAAATTCAGAATACTCTTAGTGTAGTTTGAACAATTAAATCCTCTTTGTTAGGATTTTTATATTTCACTTATAGTTTATATTTTAATTGAATAACATAATAAAACATTTTACAAATGGTACAAAAAATTGACCAAAATTGACCAACCTAATAAGTGAGAAATTAACGATTACTACAACTTCAGACGATATCACAAACTAATTTCGGTACTTGAAGTTGTCTTTTTTTTTTTTTGTTACAGAAAAGCACGAAAATTGACGTAAAGAGTCTTAGTTACTACAACACTAATCTCATAATGGAACATTACGTCACTAGTAATGAAAGGTAATGTAGCGTAAATTTAACTGTCTTTCTGTATTCTCCACATTGAAAATTGTTTTTTATAATCGAATATATTACGTCTGCATCTTAATGGAAAAATTACTATTACTAATTGAAGTATAATTCATATTCAAGAAACACTTTCCAATTATTACAATTATAAATGATATGTAATGAATTATTATCACACTTATAATTACTCTTCTATTCATTACGTCCAATTAAAATAATAATAATAAATTAAATCGTTTCATTGTCTTGAATTAGAGTTTAATCTAGATAGTCATGCAACGTAAGTTGCATTGGATTAACGTTGCTTCTGCAAACATATCTGAAGTTTGATTCGAATAATAATAATAATAAATTAATATCAGTTTCATTATGGTGATTTGTAACTCGTGAACGATGCTCATGTTTCCATACGTCAATTGGAATATTATGAAATAAGTTATAATATATTCAGAGGTCTTTACGTAAACAAGATTATCCATGAAGCTAAATGTTGGAACCAAACATGTTGATTTGTTGTTAATCGAAGAAATATGATGACACAAAAATGAATTCTTACAGATTTAATATCCTATTTAAAAATATTATTGATTATAAGAGAAAATTACTGTCCAGATTGTATCCAGACTGACATCCTGATTTAATCCGGACTAAATTTTCCTACTCAAGTAACAACACAGATACTGCGAATAGTAAAGAAAAAAATAAGAAAAATTCCAACTTGAAAATAAGAAGATTACATTTATGACATTAAAATTGGAATGATAAATTTGAATTTCATTCATAAGTTGCAAATACTCGGAGAATTGATTCCGTTCCAAATGTAAGAAGAAATTTTATTGATTGTTAATAACGTACAAACATCGAATAATATTGGAAAACTCTTTAAGCCAAGAAAGCAAAACCACCATAAAGAATCTGAATTATGGTTAATATTGAAATAAATGGAAAGGAATTTATTACATTTTTGTCACCGCGAATAATAAAGTCACTTGCAAGTGATGAGATATTAGATTATTAGAAAATATCGAAGAACCATCACACGAAAGAAAATTATCTGTAATTTATTATAGTAGAAAATGTAGTAATATTATGTTCAATTATTGAAAGAAAAAATAAATTATTATGAGTTTAAAAAATGAAATGTAAGGTGCCATTATAAAGAATATAATTATTGATTGTAATAAGTAATTACTATAAAACATTAATATATAAATTTTGTTCAAAACCCACTTAATGCTGCAATTACTATGGTTACCACAATGAAATTGTTTATTAAATTAAGTTACCTATAAAAATAAACGGCTCTCGTCAAATTAATACACGCGTGTACAAAAAATAATTTTAATAATTTAATTATAAAATTCTTAACATTTTCAAATTACAACTAATTTCTTTTTATACTATGTTTAATACTCGTCAATGATATTTAATAGTCATATTTTTTTTATTTCATTTTCCTCCAAGTGGTCCACTTTATATTTTAATATTTCATTACACTTTCACGTAGTTTATGCAGTAAATTAAATCTATATTTTGGCATCTAACATTTCATGATTCTCTTTAACAATTTTATTCGCAACTTCCACAAATTTAATCGCTTTTTGCATCAACTGAAAACCGTTTTGATATGATTTTTGATTCGAGTTTTGAATAATTTGAACCAAATCGAAATCAAATGTAAGTTCAAACCTTTTATGTATGTGAAACGTTTCACTTGCAAATGTTATAACAAAATTGACTGGATTAATCTTCCATCAACGTTTATGTATCAAATTTCAACTTTTATAAATGATGCAAAGAATAATATTTTCGCTTATTTATATTCATTTTCACGTGTTGGTTCAGCAGTTGAAAAATGTCTTCACATAAACAAATAAATTTCGTTTTAACCAACAAATCGTGTTACATTCAAAATTAAGTATTAATTGTACATTAATTTAATTCCCTGAAATTTAAGTAAGCGTTCTTTTTCCCGGTCATTCCCTAAATATCTCTGAAAATGTTATATTTATAATCCTGAATTATGAATGGGAAAAGTGATTTAACACTTAAAGTATTATTAATGTATGACATTACTAATACGATGTTAATGTGTTTTGTGCCACTTTTACATATTATATATGCAGTTCCCCTCTTAATTGTATGTTGGGTAGGCTTTTTACATTTAGTTGATACTTCAAGATACATCTCACTACCCCTACAATATTTAAATGCTGCGATATCAAATTATACACGTTTCAGCACGCTACTTGAACATTAAATTGTTTATCATTTAGCAATGACATGAACCTACACTTGATAATCAGAATTTTCATTTCTCTCCCAAGACTGGTGAAAGTAAACGATCAATAAAAATTGACAATTATTACTAACTAATGCAAATTAAAAATTAAATATAAATAAATACTGTCTAATTTCAATAATATAATAACATATTTCAATCATGAAATTATATACATTAATATAATCCATTTGGTTCAATATTAAATTCTCATCTTAATGTTCATACATTGATGCATTTAGCGTGAATTTTAAAGAAAAATAAAAGTATTGCCAAAAAAAAAGAGAAGAAAAACTGATAGTTTCATCGGAATGAACTTCAAATTAACGATTTCATTTTACGAACAATTAGCCAATACGTTTCAAATATTTGCTTTACCTTTGACACGATTCAAATCATTCTAAACAAACAAACCACTTGGTTTCTGACATCTTCTGACAACGACCGCTTTTTATCCGCATTGCATTTGATTTGAACGATAAGAAAGCGCCCAGCATTTGTTTACACGAAATATCTGGGATGCACATTATTCGTACAAATATTAACATATATAGGTGAGATTATGCGGTGAAGTATCCGTTCGGATCCAAAAAAGCTCGTCTTCCATGAATATGTTTCATCGTTTGTCGCTTTTTACGAATTCACCGGCGCACAATTCTAACAGGAGGGGTGCGGTGCAATATTCTGATGGTCCCAAGGTAAATCCCGCATCGTCGTTGAATGACAACGATACATCGATACATCAACGTTGCAGTCTGAATTCTGGTGGAAACGACACCCAAGCGGCAAATTCGTGTTTCGTCGATGTCGCTTTGCGATTGCTTTCTCCTGAGGTAATAAAAATTGTTGCATCTGCTCCGGCAGCGCGCTTTAATTATAATTCTTCTCTGCTCGATCCTTTCCTGAATGTTTGCCATTGTTTTTTGCAGCCAGCAGCTTAATTTTATTCCAGATCCTATTAAACTACATTTAAACAAACAAACCGATTGGTACAAATAAATGTAAATTACCCGACGCCAAACGGAAAGAAATAAAGTGATATTGAGAAGGCTGACAACTTTAATTGAAATTTTAGTTACCTTAACTGATTTTCAATTGTATTAACCAGCTCTTTAATTAACGGGGAAAAAATCGATTTAGTACGTTTTGTCGGACTTCTCAGTTATAAAGTATAATAAAATAGTTTTCCAATATTTCGTATAAATATTTTAATTTATAACTAAAATCGTTCGGTTAGAGACGTTTAGTTGAAAGAACCAAATTTTTAGTTTCAACAACCAATATTTTTAGTGACAGTAACTATAAAACATGTTTGGGTCAAAATATTTGGTTTTTCAAAATAAAAATCTTGGTCAGTTAAAAAAGAAACAAATTTTTGGTTATTACAATCAAACATTTTCCGCCAGTCAGTTATTTGAAACGTGAAGATAAATTGTCAGAAATGATACAATGTTTACATATATGTTTTGTTCGAATAGTTAAATATACATCTTGATAAGTAATAGTAATAACGATTGAAATTAAATATGATCAATTAAACAATTAATATTCTGATTAATTAAAACTAATAAATTTATTAGCAAATTAAGCAGACCATTTTTATCTGTGCCACAATAAGAACATTTTTAATGACTTAAATGTATGCTAATAAAAATCAATTTAATAAGATGACAGAATCTGATAATTGTAATATTAGATATTAAAAACACAAAAGTTCGACACATTTGAATGCGAAAGATCAAATTGCCAAGAAATGAATAATTGCATTAAAGTAAATTATACTGAAATATATTTGATATTAATTATACATTTTATAAATATAAAATTTACTGCATGATATGTTACTAATGAAATATTTAAATCCTTAATAACCACATACTTTTTTTGCCCTTATGCTGTTTTAATGATTTGTTTGTTGAGAAAAATTGCTATAGCGTGACCACTGAGTAATCATATGTGGATTATATTTCTTTAATCTATTTAGTCATCTTTTTTCAATTGCAAAATAATGCATTTAAAACTAAAGAAAAATAAAAGGGAGAATGTTAATCTACATTTTAATGCATATAAATATTTAATGTATTTCAAGTAGTAAAACTGATGAATGCTGGACATCATTAAAATGTAATATAAAAAGTAAAGTTTAAAAAGTGAATTCTTCGAGGCATTTAAAATAAGACATTATTTTATAATGTGGTATAAGGATTTTAAAATTACATTAAAATAGATATTCTTTTAGTAAAAGTAACAAAATCTTAACAATAAGAAAAAGCCTTTTAGCATTATTTTTTCATTTTTGAATTAATATTATTATTTATTAGTAAAATATATATTTATTAGTAAAAATTATTTACTAACACTTGTTTATTATAAAAAAATATCCTCTTAAACAGAATGTATTTGATATGTTTTCATACATAAACAAAAAGTCATTTCATTTCATGATAAAGTGGAACTTTCTTTGAATTATGTTGATTTACAAAATAGATTTTGAATATATAAAACATTACTTAAATTAATAGTATATAATTATTTGATATTTAATTAAAATACTGTTCATTATTCACACATTCGTTTTGTTATTAATCAAGAATTCAATAGATGTAAATTAAATTGATTAAACAATTTTCCCACATTTAAAGTTTCACTCTAATGCTGTGTAAAATGCAATTTAATGGGTAATTTTAACAAACTTCAAATGATACGTCGTAATGTTGATTCAAAGACGTATATTGCTAAGTCGTAAAATGAAATCGTTTTATAGCAAAAGGAAATCAGGCGTTCTTAAAATGATTGCTACCCAAAATCTGCTGTTATCATACTTGCTCTAAATGAAAATAATATTAAAAATAGTAAATAATTAAGGGATTTTATGTTACTCTACTTAAAAAAATTAGATTAATAAGTTTTTAAAAAAAAGTCATAAGTAATTTAAATTAATTATTGTTTTTAGCATTTTAATGCAATCTCGATGGACACCTTTAAAAAAAAAAAAGAGAGAGAGAGGGAAGGGAAAAAGGGAATGAGGTTAAGGGAAAATTAGGAAAAAGGAATGTCCACCAAGATATGCAATAACTGGGCAGATGAAAGCCACGATGCCGCTGATTTTGGTTGATTCCAGGGTGACCACGAGGAGGTAATCAGTCGGACTCTCTACCCCCATGTCATTATTTTACTAAGTTCAATTTGCGGTCCAAATAAATATTTGTAAATATTTTATAAATAATTAATTTAAAAAAAGCAACATCTCTCAAAAGTTAAACATAGTTAGAATTATTTAAATTGCTTTTTATTACTTTTCTCAAAAAGGTATCTTTTGAAACTAGTTTCATCAACTATTTGGAGGTTAGACTCTCATGTCATGTAAACAAGTTCCAAAATATAACTTTTTAAAATAAGTTTCAGTACATGAAATAATTTGAAAAATGCTTAATTAATTAATTAGTTAATTAAATGAATTATTATATTATAAAATATTTATAAATATTTATTTGGGTAGCAATTTTGGAACTTCATTAGCGAAGAATATTTCCCCTTGAGAATGATTATTCTTAACCACTGACTATTTACTTACTTTATATAGTCTATAATAATATTTGAAGTATGTTAGCAGAATTATTTATCTAGTCTAATAACATTATTATGTAATAAATAAATTATTCATGGGTCCTTATCCGCATTTAAAAGCATTGTTGTTATTCAACATATTTAACTGGAATTTCTATATAAAAGAATTATTTATCTTCAGAAAAGCTTTAATACCGAATAAATTTATGAAATGTTTGTAAAATGATACTGCAACTTTTCTTGTTGAATTATATACAAATCTGATAAAATTTTTCATAATTTTAGTTCACGTGAATTTTTCAATTCAACATTTTATTTATAGAAACGACGAACATTTTGTGAGAACCATTTTTAATCAAAAGATACTTTTTTCAGTTTTTTCACAGTTACATTTCCTTAAATTTCTTGATTAGCATCTCACCAAGTTTTTTATCGAAAATATAAATGTGTATTATGGTAATATACATAGATGTATATGCATACATGATTTTGATTTAGTGTATCAAGACCTGATCAGATTTCTATAGAATTTCTGACAAACTATGTCAGAGTTGAATGTAAATGAATTTGAATAATAATTGTATCGACGTAAATAATGGAGAACATGTAATTGTGAATAGTGCAATTACGTTTGAATTAATTTTATAATTATTACAAATTCCGCTCAAAGAGCTAAATCAAACTTTATAACTGAATATGTTGAAATTAAATAATTACTACTTGAAATGCATGTCATTATCAAAGCATTTCTTATTACCAATATTATTATTTTAAAGTAACTTGATTATAATAACCACGCATTTCCAGTTATTTGAAATTATACAAATCAGTATTATAAGTCACAAAAGACCATTTTCTTCCAACAAACATGGTTTGTGAATAAAAACAGTATCCCTTAATTATGTGAACGAGGCGCGATTTCAAAATCGATTTTATCTTTCTTTCTGAAAAGGAATATTGTCTTAGAACTTGAAAAATTAGCTCATTTACTCCTCTGGTGTATAATCCCAGCCTGTCAGAATCATCTTTTCCCTTTAACCTCTCATTTCCTTTCAAAGACATTTTTAATTCTTTTCAAAGTCGTACCGATAACGACGGGCATTAGCCAATTACCGGCTCACTAACTCACTTCTGGTTGCGAGGGAAAAGATTGTGCAAGACTGTTATAACGAGCTGATCGTTTTTACCGCCAAAGCAGCATCTACCTATTTCCAATTACACGGATGCTAAAAACAGGGCAAACGCGAAATCATCTCATAGCAATTAATCCGCGGAAACTTTATATCCTGATGGCAGTCTGTAATAAACTCTTAATGCCGAACTTCATAGGGAAGTTTGTAGGGAAATAGTTCACCGGAGAATCGATGGGATTTGCGATTGCGAATTGAACAATATTTGCCTGTGCTGACACACATTCGCCACTAATCAATTTCATCTCCATAACGTTACAAAATAAGAATTCACGTGAACTCATCGACGATCAATGTGTGCTATTTCTCTCAAATTATCCCTCTTGTTTATGCAACACTCTCCAGAGACTATAAATGTTTTATTTCTAGCTGGAGTAAATAAGATAATTCATGAAGATTATATATAAATACCTGTCCACAACTTAATTAGTTTATCTGAAATATTTTCTCATCGTCTGAAAGGATTGAATAGCTAATTGACCGATAAGCCAGGGTTAAATCTCAACTGACTTGGCTTTCGACTGCTTATATTACACATCTGAGTAGCTCTAATTGGATTTAAATTACTAATCGAACCAAGTTTGCTCAAATCTATTTCAATTTGATTAGACGTTAACTTGTTCCAGTCTGATGGATGTTAACGAAACTTTTATTGCAAAACAAATCCATGTTGCATTTGTAGATGCGACTTACAATTTATCTGAAACATCAAATAAAATAAATTTTGAACAACTGACATAAATTCAAATGATTGGACTCGGTTTATTATTATTTAAGGCGAAATATCTAAAAGTTGAGTTGAATTTCTTTTTGTAAGTAGAAAGTTCCAGAAAAAAATTGAAAACGCAGACTAGAAATGGGTGAAAATATTGAAATTCAACATCTATGAAGTAAAATAAGAATTTTTATATGAAATTTATGTGTAAAGCCATGTATCCATGAAAACTTGTAAATTTATTACCGAACAATATTTATTTTACTCGATTAAATGTTTATTTATTTCATTTTATAATGTATAAAATAAAATAAAGTAGTTAACCTCAATTCAATCAACTTTTAAATAAAGTTAATAAATTACTGATTTAACGTACGTTAATTTGAATAGGTTAATAAGATTCTGTAAATTTAAAAATGTCGTTAAATAAGTATTTAGTTCCACTTGTTTACCACTGAGCCAAGAAAAAGCCTTGTTCAAGTTTATAAAACCATACAATCCCAAGCTGATCTGCCAATCATGTAAACATACGTATTAAAAGGCAGTAGTAGGGTTAGGCACCGTTAGTACAAAGTAATCCAACCGTTAATTGGAAAAGAAACAACGGCGTTTGAACCGAACCGAAGTTACGTGGAGGGTTAAAAAAATCAATTGTGTATCGGACGTTTGAACAGTAACGCACAACGAGCATCATGAGCAATTAATCGACGCAACACATTCGGTGGCAAATGCGTGCCCTAAAATAAATTTGTCATCTCGAGATAGACAAAATTAACAATAAATACTTACTTGTCCTATGGGATGCAATTGGGCTGACTGAAGCAGCATACCTTGGGATACACACAGTCGCACAAACACCCGCGACAAAACCAGGTCCAAAGTTGGGGTAGGTCTCGGGCAGGTTCGCGTGGAGTCGCTGTCGCAATCTATCTCCCTTACATGACGACTATATACGTCGGCCTATATAATACACGTGCATACATTAATGACGCGGGTAATGTATCGTGATTTCGGACGCGCGGGAGAGCAGTGGAAAGCGAGGGGTGGGGACAACTTCGGACAATTTGTTAGCACGTTAACGCGGAGCCCGCGCATGGGGAAACACGAAACACACGCGCAACTGATAGCACAACGCCGAGCGAACGCGAAAACAGGACTATTCCGATGCGCGCTTGGAGTCAGACTGAGAAACGTAGCCCCGCGCGACCCGAAACTACGCCGTGCCGCCGCGACCGACCGATTCTCGCGTTCTTCCCTGCGCAACCACCCGCGCTCACTAACCGATTGACCACACCGGTCCGGATCGCGATCAAACGATTGGGCTGCGTTCGAACGAACCGTTTTCACGCTTGTACTAAAACGACTTATACTCAACGGACAAATTTAAATGCAAGAAGGAAAAGTAACGGTTACAATCGACGTGATTTTAACATAAAGCCTATTCTCAAAATTATGGAAACGCAAAATAATTATTTCTTATATAGGTCAACGTAGCCTTATATTATATTGTAAAAGGATGCGTTTACGTAATCATGATATCATGAATTTGCAATTTCATGGTATTGAAACATTTTTTTTTTTTTTTCGAAACAAAATGTAGGCAAACTGAAACGTTTTTAAAATATAAAATGTAAGCAAGCTTCGTTTTTGTCTTGTATTTACATTCACTTTTTTGCCTTTCGGATGTAAACAAACAATATGAATGTTTTTATTTCCTTAATTTCACTTTTAAAATACTTACAAACTTATCAATACGTTAAGGTCAATGTTTTTTTTTTTTTCAACTCGCTTAGTCAATAAAGGACAGATAATTCTGCTTACATCGGTGCATCCTTTATTAACTGAGCGAGTTGTTGAAGAATGAAACGGTATTATTTTTTAACACGGGAAAAACTATATCACTAGGAAAATAGCATTTTTATTATGTAATATAGCTCAGCTTTTGGAAATCGTCTTTTTTCTTACTTGGAAAACGACTTCCAAAAGTTAAGCAATTACACATCATAAAAGTGAATAAACTTTGAACAAATGAAATCTTTTTTCACTATTATGAAATTACACGAGTTTTACAACACAAATCCGGAATAAATTCCGGATTTATCCGTACCATAAGCATTCCATCCGTGACTGAAATGTTGGCAGCATTGTTTTCTACGCTTTCTTCTCCCGTGCGGCGGTCGGCCATTTTGTTCGCGAACGCGTTCTTCGACGGTTGAGGGCAGTTGAGGGTGCAAGGAGAATTTGCTCAGAATATCGGTAAGATGTGAATTAATGAATACTTTTCGTACTATAAAAATGTTTTAGCAGTTATTAAACAGTAATAACCGAATTTATATAATGGATGGCCATAGATGTAATAAATTCAAATGTCTGGCCGTTTTACGACAATGACCTAAAGTGTGAGTATATATACCGCGTATAAAAAGTGAAAAAAATAATATATAGCATTTTATTGTTCCGGAAGACAGCAATACACTTCCGAAACGGAAGTAATTTAATCTAAAAATGTTTTCATTTTTCTAATATTTGAACTAAATACAGAGTTTGATTGCTTTGTCGAAACAGTAACAGTATCTTTTAGAACAATAGAATACTGGAATTATTTTTGCAAATGCAGTAAGGTAAAGTGATACGAAGATCGAACCACATCGACAAACTTGTGGTACATTTTCACTAATAAGGCTCACGGCCACTTAAAATTGTTGAGTGGAATATGGAGGTTTTCTTCCTAACCTCAAAAGTTATTGAAGAAAACGATAATTAGCTACATTTTTTAACACGCATTAAGAAATAATGACGTAAAATTTTATTTCTTTATATATATTGTATATTTAAAATATTAGTAAAAAGAAGCAATTCAAGTTAAAACAATTATTTAGAAAATTATAACATGTGAATTCTAATATTTTTAACAATTAGATTTTTCCAAAAGAAATTAATATTTTAAAAGTATTTTTTAATAATTAAATATATAAAAGCTACTGAATATGCTGAATATTAGTATCCATATGTAAATTATAATTTTTTATGTTAATTAAAAGTAATTTTTATTAAATAATTTATTTCAGGTTATTTTGTAAATTGTAATGTATTAATTTGTATTATTTCTACTGATTTTTATATAAATTTGATTTTACATTCAAACTAGGGGCAAATTTATCCGATAAGGGAAGTATAGTGGAATCATCAAGGGACTACTGGTAATAAGATAGTAAAGATGAATTGAAATGTTGTTTATCAAATTGGGGGATTGCGGCTTGCGTGGAGTTCTCAAATGGAATTGTGAACTGAGTGAAACAGAATATAGCAGAAAAGCTGTTAAGGTTTATTACAGTGATTGCAAAGATTTTCCTTGTTTCAATTGAATCATATTTTTGGAAAGAGAATTTTGATAGGAAAAGTTTGAGTATGCAATGGTTTTTTTAAACACAAACTTTATAAAAGTTTCTTTAAAAAAAGCTATTTAAATGAACATTTAATTTTGTGTATTTGTTTTATGTTAATGAAATTGCATGCATGATTTTTAATAATTATATGAAACATTCATTTTACACAATTAATATTTAATTTATGTTACATATCTTTTATATCTTTATAATCTATTGTATTTAGAAGTTTTTAAATTGTTTTCTATATATTGTAACTTGTCTCAAAAGCTATCTTTCAGAACTATTTTCGACTATTTAGAGGTTAGACTTCTTTGTCATGAAAACAAGTTTTAACGAATTTTTTGCAAGTAAGTTGCAATATATAAAAAATAATTTAAAGAATTCTTTAAAATTTGATCTTTTCTTTTTACATAGTGTTCTGAATTATAATCATTCAAAATATATTCAGATAAGTAATGGAAACCAAATAAAAAGATCATAAAATTAGTTCGTGTAACCAAGCTTTTCAATTATTAGTTGAATCATATTACTTTGTTGTTGCATTTTATTGAACTGAGTGCTTCATCAATGCATAAACAGAAGTATGAACTTTTCAATAAAAAATACTTTTGTCATAACCTTCAAATCTTTGATTTATAAAAGTTCAATTTCTATTTCAATATTTGTCATGGAGTTAAAATATCTTAAAAAGATAGCACTGAAATATTTATATCTGGAATTCTAAAATGTATTACATTGAGTATTAGAATTACCTCTTTTGAAACATTTTATTCATTTTATCCTGAACATAATACAAAATGGAACTTTATAATTGTATTAGATAGTTTGTTATACAAACATTCCAATACAGATGAACAAAACTTTTGAAGTAGTCTGCTGGTCTAGTCAGAATCATAACACATTTAACTGTGTATGATCATTTAATACCAATTGTTTACACACTGACCCCTTCAAAAAATGCAATGATATTTTGAAACGATTGGGAACACGAAGTTTGATAGCATAATACATGCTTCCCGATAAACTTGTACATGACCTAATTCATCAGAGGGATGTAGTAATAATATTTGAATATGTATTGAAAATATTATGCATATTTATTTTTTTATTTATATTATACAGAAATGATCACATTTTATAAATAGTTCAAAAATATATTTTAATCTTAAAATATTGTATAAAACGTTATATAGGCATTACTAAAAATAAATGCAGATATACAAAATACTTATAAAGACAAAAGTTTTAAAGACGTTAATATTCTTCAAAATAATACTTATTTGAATCAAGGATATTATTTTATTAAATGGACACATTCATTTCAGTATTATATTTTATACCATTTTAAAAATTTCTATATAGTTTTATATTTATTACAACTTTTTGAAAGTTAGTATACACTGTTGAAAAAGATGGGCTTTATAATGCTATATTAATAGCATAATTATAAAAGAAATTTGTGAAGGAAAATTTTCTAACATTAGGTTGTAAAGGGAATAAAAAGTAGACAAAATATATACAGACATATTAATTAAAAAATTTTTCAATTAAGCTGACAAGGTTAAATCAAAAATGCAATCAAGAGAATATTAAAATTGAAAGTAAATTTCATTATTTTTTCTGTTTATAAAGGCATTATTATAATTACTTCCATTTATACGTAGTTATTTTCAGGTAATATATAATACAGTTGCTTTTTTTTAACATACTTTCAGTTCAAATTGCATCATACTTATTTGATCTAAAAGATTTTTTTTCCTTTTTTTTTGTAGGAACAATATCATTTTATAAATTATTCAATTAAAAGTAATAAACAAGGGGAATGTGTTATAAAACGCGTGTATCAGTTACTAGGATTAAATCTTAAATATTTAACAGTTTGAGCAGCAGAACGTAGCTGCAAAAAAGCAATCGTAAATAACTGATTAAATTATTTAAGGATTTAAAGATTTGCATTCAAAATACTGGGTCTTTCAAAAAGAATGAATTGATGAATCAATTATTAATTAATGAAATTCATTTAGTATTTTTGAAAGACCCCGTGTTTACAACATTATTTATAAATGAAAAATTATGTTTCAGGTGAATGTGTACGTACTTTTCTTGATAAAATAATTATCAATATTATACCGCAATAACCGAGATTGAAATTATGAGAGGAGTACTCGGCTCGAAGCATCTAGGATAATCGAGGTTCTTTTGTAAATCGTAAATTTACATTAAATTATACGTGCAAGGACGACGAAGAAAAGTGTATTAATATTATGGAATACATGGAATATATGGCATTTCGAGCGTTTAGTGTTAGAAGTTCTGTATAAAGCATCAATATTTAAGATGTTACTCGAAAGAAAGGAAAGTGCAAAGAACATTCGTCTTGGCGTCGAAATTAATTATACAGTCGTCGCGCGGACTGCGCCCCGACGTGTGCGTTTCGCGAAAGCTCCGATAGCTAACGAAAAGATATATCTTTGTATTCAGGCTTGAAAATTCGAATGAGTGGAACGACGGAAAAAGGAGAAGAAGGAAGCGAGGAAAGCGTCACGAAAAAAGGAGAATAAGCGTCGCGGAAGTCGATAGGACGATGAAGAAAATGTTCCATTAGAAATATATGTTCTATATCGCGTTGTCAAGGCACGTTTGGTATACGTGACGAGTGGTAAGGGATGGATTGTCGGTGGGTTGTGCAGTCGAATGAAAAGGAGCGACGGAAGTGTTGGAGAGAGGCGCGGTGAAATGGGCCGGGCCAGCGAGGGAAAAGGAGAGAGATGTCTGATGAGCATGCTGCCGTGGATTTGTAATTCAGGGTAGATACCGATGCTTGCTGTGTATATATTCGGGCCAGTATAATCAAACGATATTTATGTTAACCTGAGGCTATATGGCGAAGGCTGATTCTGGTTGTTTTAGCTGCGAATAGGAGAATCGTTCGGGTTTCAAATGCACCTTAGAAAAATGGCGTTTGATTTTAGACTAGACTGTTGCTAGAAATTTTGGTTCTTCTATTGTATTATATATGATCCAATTAAGTATTCGGATATGTAAAATATGATCAACATTGTTATGTTATCACAAGAATTTCGATTTGATATATAAGAAACTTAAAGAAATGTTGGTAGGTCTTCATATAAGTCTTCATCTTCAATATAAGTAATATGTCTTTTTCGTGATTAAAGCCAGTTTAGTTGAAGTCTGAATCCTCATAAATTTTGTCTGTTTCATATTTTAATTTTCTAAAATTAAAACTTTTTAAGGAAGAATTGTCAGTTTTTATATATTCAATTATAATAGAGTAGGCTATATTTAGAGATCAAGTGTTTACTTAAAAAGCTTGTATGAATTGCTGGTCGTTCATTTTTGACTTTGAAGTTCAAAGAATTTTGTATCTATTGTATTCAATTACTTTGAATATAGAGAGTGATAATTATTTAAGAATTAAATTTCATCTAGAATTCCTCATAACATACGCGATAGGATTTCCTATTAAATTTGCATTTAAATTCTGTAGTAGGGATGCTTTATCATTTAAATTGGATATTCTTAAGAATCCTTGATTCATTAACTTAACTTTTATAACGTTCGTATTGTAATCCATGTAAACCGTGATAATTTTTACTCATATTGGTCAAGTGCAGCACAATATGAAAAATGATAGAAGCGTAGAGGATTTTGAAGCCGAAGCTCTGCGAATGATAGATGCTTTCTGGATCAAATAATACGTATGACCAATGTAAACCTGAATAGAATCATCGTGCGATATATTTTATGCTGATGTGGCCCGATTTGTAACGATGCCCGCGATTTATGTTGCGGTTAAAGGTACACACTTTCGGTAAATGATGTTTTACGTCTGGTACGGTTCAAGTAGCAGCGCACACGGATAAGTGTTGCCGCGAATTATTGGAATTTGCAGTCGGTCGGTATCGATTTATGGCGGAATGATTGCGACTGATAATATTGGTATTTTCAATGTAATGACTTTTTCTCGATTGTTTGATTTCGGTAATTACATTTTCGCAGTCGTTTTATATATAGTTGGTTTTTTGGTATTGTTCTCCGATTATGGTTTTTATCATTGAAGAGATCCCACGGATCTAGCAAAGTAGAAGTTAAATTATCCGTGCTTGAAATTTGCGTTTGATGTAAATGTTCCTGCAACTCGATGCAATTGTAGTGGCTGATATTTTGTATTATATTCCATGCATTGCGTTATCAGTGTCATTTTGCAACTATGCTGCAATGATCAAAGTTACACGTAATAGGTAACGGATACTTATGCCAATGCTCTTGGAATTGTTCATCAATATACGTATAATGTTGCAAAGCTTTTCACACAGAGACGCTCAATCATTACTTGTAGTGTTAATTTTACGAAAATGTGATGCGATGGAGGAAACAAAAGGAATTATTATTCATGAATATTATTCAGAATGTTATATTGTGGGATTCGATCATTTATTTTAATTGCAAATTGATTTTAACTTATTTTTCCTCAACACTTAATGTTTGCGTTAATTAATGTAAATTTTCATTAGTATTGTGGTGTATTGCAGTGATTTTCACTGTCTGAAATTTTTGCAATGGTATAAAATATTATACTGGAATGAATGTGTTTACTTGCTCAATATATATATATATATATATAAATTTGCCAAATGGTGGTTTTGGAGACACGCCCTATTTGGGAGACTAGGTACGTGTTGGATTTTCAAATTTTGGAGGTAAATTTTCAAATTATGGAGGGAAATTTAAA
>JABFPN010002063.1:0-24365 GCA_022817305.1 Leptoteleia sp. ZL-2020
CCAAATGAAATCTATTAAACGAGTCTGGTTGCGGTATCTATACTGATTTAGGTGTTCCGAATATTACCATACTGTTTATATAGTGCATATAAACATTTAGGTGTGCTCTTGAAACTTTTTTTTCCGTGCACAATACTATAACATTTTGAAAGCGAACCCAAAAATCGTGAGAACTGCTAACAACAATGAATCGGTAAAAGTCAATCCGATTTACTTTCGCGCGCCTGGAAACATTTCCACGCTGTTTACCGTAATTAAAACGGATGCGCGTATTCGCGGATATTTTTCCTCGTACAATGTCAACGGGACGATAAGATAAGCCAAGTTGGAAACACGGGTCGAGCTGGATTAATCAGCGGCATTCATCGCGGCCGAAGTCGGAAAGCGATTACGCAATCGATCGGCGACGTAGCCCGGGGACCCGGTGTGTGTATCGATCTCGGGCGCAGGTACACGCGGCTTGAACGCGCGTCATCTAAATAAGTTATTAATTACCCCCGCGGCATTGGATTCATTCCAAACGTCTTGGATCGTTTCCAGTTTTACCTTGGAAATGTGAAAACTGCCATTTGCCACGGCGATTAGGTGGCTTCGGCTTGCGAAATAACGACCTCCATTTCTCCGTATTAATTACACGAATCGCGACAATGTTTTCATAATTCGTATAATGCGGCCGTTACTGTCGCGGGAGAATAATACTAATAATAATAATAATGATGATGATAATAATGATAATAAAAAATAAACCAGAATCGAGGAAAAAGTACGATCGAAATTTATAATCGCGTCAAAAGTTTTCGCGGTGCCGAATGAAGAGAGCCAGCGCACGAAATGAGTTCCTAATTGGCTTTGAATAGATTTTCGGCCGTGGCGAAATGTGGTCGAGAAGCGTTGATGTATCGGGGCGCGGGACACAAAACATTGTTCCCCCACCCTGCGACGCAACCTGAGCGGGCGCGCATGGCTGCCGCGTAAGTCCCGTGGCAGGGTGGTCCGGCGAGTTTAGACAAGTGGAATGCAACGTAACAGGAATAGTCCCCGGTGTCCCCCCCCCACTCCGCGCCGTGCCGTTGTTATTATTCTTAATACTATCGCGATTGTTATGATTATTATGATTTTGGTCGCAGTTTCGGCTCGTGGTCTAATGGGGCGCGCGGGGAGGGGAGGGGAGGGGGGGAGAGGCCGATTCCAGCCAGGAGCGGAAAGAAGGGCGGTTCGAGAGGAACTGGGGTACGGGAGGGGGAGGGGGGGACCCGAGGGGGGGAAATATGCGTGTAACGCCATGCATCATCTTTCGTTCCTCTCGGGAACGGAGACGCGGGGCGATGGCAGAAGAAGGGAACGAGAATGACCAAAGGCCACCGCAGGGTGCGTTACCTTCCTCCTTCGGAGCCGAACCGAAAAGACCGCTCCTCGGAGCCGAGGAGACTCCGTGCGCCATTTGAAATCACCATTTGCGCAAGATTCTGTTGAACCCCGAGTGTTTTTGTTTTGCGGCCCCGGCTTCCCCCCCCCCCTCCCCAACAACCCGCCTCACCGCGCCGTGGCTCCAGTTCGGGGGCCCATATTTCATCGCGATGAATTATTTATGGGAACGATTTGGAATTCCCGTGTTTAAATATAAATTTTACAAATTCCTACGTGCGTCCAGCGTTGATAATATATCGCCGTGGAGTTCGCGTTGATAGTTTCGGCGTTGGCGATGTGACATCGAGTCCGCTCGCGTGAAACGTGCCGACCCGCGCCAAAAAGTCGCCCGACTCGGTTCTCCGAGTGCGGCGTAACCCCCGGTGGTATTCAAGGTGTGATTATGGTCATTTTAATTACGCTCGTATTTGCGGGCAATTTGAGTTGGCGATATCAATCGATGCAAATGAGACAATAGCTAACGTTTGATGTTAATTATTGCGGGGGAAAAAGTATGCGTGCAGAAAACTGTTTAACATCGTATAAATCTGCCTCTGCTTCGTGGAAAAAAAAAGAAAAGGCTTTTACGAAATGTAATTCGTAATTTAACACTTCGACGTGTAATAACAGTAAAGTTATGATAAAAAATTGTCTTATTGAGCATGTGGCTAGGCTGAGTTACCGATACCAAGGAGATAATAACGTGACACGTTAAACTATAGAAATATTACATTATATACTTGTATCGTAATAAAACAATGGACTTGACGTTAAACCTTGGTACGTTAAACAGTAGTCACCGCGGTGCAAGTAAGGTTACACATTCGCATTATTAACTTGCATTTGCACGCGGTTGTGTTACCCTTTTATTTACACAACACTCATAATTAGTTAATTGTGATCGGGATAATTGCTTCATAACTGCTCCTCGTCGTTATAAAATGTGAATTTATTCAACATAAATAAATAAATAACGTAAAGTGTTTCACGCAATGAGAAGTTATTGGCGCCAGTGCAATTATTAACCACGCTGTTAATCCGTGGAATCCGGCAGAAAATACAAAATAAATCAAACATGATAACATTTCTTACATATTTGTTTTAATAAATAAACAGCCAGTAAGAAATATTTTACCGGGCCAGTAAAGGCACGGTACTGGTACCAGAGTTAGCAGTACTGACAAATTGGCAATAGAGAGCCAGTATAAATCTGTACTGGAGTGATAATACCGGGCTAATACTGATTAACTAATGGTATGGCACAGTTTGAGTCAAGTTTAGCAATAATATTGTGTCTGACACGTCTTACATCTGGTTATGTATTTTTTTTTGATAACCCTATATCTGATTATTATAATTTCATTGACAACCAAATTCGAACCAATTCTCTTTTATATCTATTTACCAATCTGGCTGACAATACAGTGCCAGAATCAGGCCAGTAGATCCACTCTTGAAATTTTCTAAAGAAAGAAAGAAAGCTAGAATTTACTCTTCAATAGTGTTTGAATCCCACAACAATCCAGTTCTTAACTTACATTGTTAAAAGCCACAGAAATAAACTCAAAAGTAACTTATATTGTGGGAACCAAAATCAATTTCACGTTAAAATTATAATCTTGACACAAGCAAAAGCATGGAATAAAAGAAAAAGAGAAACAGATTTATAAACGAGTGGTGAGTTTGCACACCCATTAAAGGGATCAAGACGACTGTTTCAAGTTGCATTGTACGCGAAGCGTTGGAAAATTCAAATGTCCTTTTGACGGTTCGCAAATATGCGGTTTACGCGTCGCGTCGAATAAGCGCGTAGCGAAGTAAAAAGAGAGCCGGAGCGCAGCGTGGTACCTTCGGGGAGCAGGTAATGAGACGGCCCCCGACCAAGAGGACGGAGGTAGAGGATATCTTTCGCCGTTACATTCGGGCCACGACGGGCTAACAACACCGGGATTTCGGGTCCACGAGCGTGCGAGAAATTAAGGTTGCAGCCTTTTACTCTATGGCTCCCGCCAAGGATCGAATCACCGGCTTGCGGTATCCTGAATGCCGTTCCCGGCGCAGGGACCAATTTAGTTAATCTCCCCGTTGCTCTCGCATGCGAAGACGCCAAGAGCTGCAAGATCGAGTTAAGCCGCGCCGTGACTGTAAATCATTTCTCCTACGAGTCTTTCAATAATGCGAGAGCAACATTGTTTTCTGCCGCTGAAATAAATGGCCTTTTGCTACGTTACCAACAAACAAATTCCATCGTAAGTACTTTTACGTTCGACCCCCCCCCCCTCCCCCTACACCTAATTAGCCGTTGTGCGCGACAAATTGTCCAATTGAAATTTCACTTTTTATTTCTAATTGAATTTTACGGCGGCTACTTTAAAGACTCGATATTAATTATTATTTAAAAGCATGTTTACATTAAGATTACATGTGTTTGCTTCTGATGTATAAATATGTAAAATTTCGTAATGCAATCTTTAAAATTATAATGAAAATTATATTGTAAAAAATGTTTCTCCTACGAAATGTTTGAAATTGAACAAAATATGTCAATTAGCATGAATGAAATGAGTAGTTTAATGAGTTCTTTAAATTGAAATATATTAACTATTTAGGATTAATAAAGATAATGAATAATATTATTCGGTTTACTATAATCCCAATAAATGTTAATGGGATACAGTTGAGTTGGAATTTAAATAGGCATAACTGTAAACATCTTGTTTCAAATTAAAGAGTATTGACAATTTGCACATAAATCGTGCACCTCGAGTTAAGTATGACGTTTAAATATAATCATTGTAATTGAAAATTCTTTTTAACTTTATATACAATTTTTCATATCCAACACTGAACTTACTCAATTGAAAATCTCTTTAAAACAAAATTTACTTTCTCTAGTTTGAATAACAAAAATTTATGTCAATTATAAACGACGTGTCAAAATCCATTGTATAATACTAAAAACTTTCATCGTCATTACTCTACTAAAAATTGAATTTGGCGAGAAAATACGGCTCAGACCGGGCGTCCATGTTTTTATTACATATTACGCCTGGACAGGATAAATCAGTACGACATTTAATCAACCAATATCGGGTTCTGATCAGGGCCACACATATATGATTTCGACGAAATTTACTTTTATCGTAATTTTCAAAAAAAAAAAAAAAAAAAAAGATCCACTTATCATCCGAATAGTCCGCTTAAAATGAACGGACACTATTTACCGTGAATCGAAAGGGATATCCAATTTATAAAGCAGCCTGAAGTTGGCCAAAGGAGCCCTTTCTGGAATGGAAATGAATGTAATGCTTAAGTTCCATTAAGAAATGTGCCCTGACCCCTCTCCGGGGACAAAAATAATATCCTTAATAATTCGATGTTCGAACAATGCGGCGCGCGCGCGCGCGCCATAAAATGAATCCTCGCGACATTAACGTTCGCATGCGTAAATCAAACACTGCAAACGCAGCGCCAGGTAGATGGCGCGCTGCCCAAATGGGCGAGTAGTGAATCCCGAGGCCCAATGAATTGGTCTCGGCTTGACGCGGGGCAACCGATTGTTGGCAGAAGGTCGTGGAAAACGCGCCGGGCCATGGATTAATGCCCTCGCCATAATCATTAACGGCTAACTGAATTAAATTATGTATAATTGAAGCCGGCCCCGATCGATCGATCGGCGGCGGCGGCGGCGGCGGGACGAGCCGCGCGGGCCTCTCCGCTCGCCGGCAGACTTTGCCCGGCCTCATCCGGTCTCCTCTTCTCGGATGCCGCGACGCGCAAATTAGCCCTTCGTGCTAAGCCTGTTCCCGATTATATAGGGTGTAGAAAAAACGCGCAATGCCCCGCGCGCCACATAATTTCGCAACTCGACTATCCCAGCGAGTGAGACCGCATTAACTCGCAATTTATCTCTCGTTATGTTTACCACCGATGGCCGCCGCGAAAAGGGGCAGATGCAAATTGATTCTACGGGATTAATGATACGGGACAACTTTAGATTGTTTCGCAATCGACTTCTTTTCTTTTTCTTACCTTCCCCCCCCCTCTTTCTCTTTTTTTTTTCCTTGAAATTGCCCGCGTAATTATTCGCCACTCCGGGCGTTCGGCAACCCGATATTTCTTTCAAACATTTCCACGCGCAACGGTTTGTTTTTCCCGAACCGGTGGTAACCGACGTTGCCTCGCGACGATAGGCATTAAATTGAGAATGATGCATGGAAGCTGGAAAGTTGCACAATTGCCAAGAAATTTTATCGGTAATTATAAGCGGCTTTATTAGTAATTGCGTTGCCGGTTGGAATAAACAATAATAATGAAAAAGTTTTTCTTCGCGTGAAAAAAGAATGAGAAGATGGAGTAAAAAAAAGAGGGGGGGGAAAAAAAGAGTGCTTGGTAACGAGAATTCATTTATGACATAATGATTTATTTATAGCACGATGTAAAGGCTCGCTGGCTTCTACAGTCTTATAATTATTGCCATCGATCATGACACTGGTTGGAATAATGATTTATAATTGCAAAAAAGAATAGCTCCGAACGAGCTCTTCAACGCGGCGGTTCGCGATTATTTAAATTCTCATCGCACTCCGCGCAATGTTAATCAACATTTTTACACCGCGTCCCGTCTAAATATAATAATTTAATAAGATTTTTCAATTTCGCGTCTCAATTCAACGTCAAATTACAAAATGACCGCCCGTAACACCACATACACACTAACACACACACACACGTGAAGCCCGCGTGCATTCGCAAAAAGTACTTAAAGACGTGACAAGGACTTCATGCGCCGTGCGCTGCGGCTCTTTTTTAATCTTATCTTTTCCTCTCACTCTTTTTCCTTTCTCTCTCTCTCTCTCTCTTTTTCTTCATCCAATATTATATGATAGACCAGAAAATCGCCGTGATCGTGTAGCAATTTAAACGTTTAACCGCAAAAATTATTGGTATCGGAACACCGCTTGACTTTAATAGCAGAGAGTATTGTCCATAGGCTAAGGTCTCGACATTTATAATTCGTAAAATTGTCGTAATGAGGAGTTGCGCTGACAAAAATGCCCGCAAAGACGCTAACGTCGTTGTCGGACAATTTTCTTTTTCATTTAATTTGCGCAGCCTCCGCCGGCAGAACGTTGTTATTTTTCCGGATAATTGCGAAGACATCGCGATGGGGATCGAAGTTTGCGATGATCAGTAGCGCGGCCGGAGGAATCTGCAAATTATACATGCAGAATGCTGCCTCGGCGTATTTATTTGCGCAGAATCCAATGGAAATGATGAAACTCATTTCGCGCCGTGCGTTATGAGTAATTAAATTGAAAATACATCGGGTGCTTTAAACATTGTGTGTCAAATACAATTATTTGTTGCGAGAAAAAAAAAACATTGCTGCTTAACTACTGCAGAAATTTACAGCCGTCTTTACGTTCTCAAAGACGTTACGAAATCGTTAATCGGCGAGACAAAGCTAACGCGTTGGTTAATAATTTTATTTCTATGTGCTAACTTGGTTTTGTTTTCAGATGATGTGTCTAATTGTATGGCGTGCAAAGTTTTAGGCTAAAATTAATTTCTTTACTAAAATTTTGTTTTAGTTATGTAAACAATTAATGGAAATGCAATAATGAAAATCTCTTTACTAATGTAATGCATTAATTCTAAATATAAATGCTAAGTGAAAATGAAATGAATAATCTGATTATTATATAAACAGTTCACTCAGTGTCGTATTTATAATACAAAATTAGAGAATTTCTTCCAAACTACTTATGTATAAATTTACTCATATATATTAATTAATATATATACACCAAGTTATATGATCATTCGTGTACATATTTGGCTGAATTTCAAAAGTTACCACTCATAAAAACTTGCACAGACAAGTATTATCAAAACTGAAACATACATTAAGACACATCCCCATAAACAAGGCCACACAAAGAATTCCCCAATCATTTACACGCGAATAAAAAATGCAAAAATTAGTCCCCAAAAAATTCCACAAATATCATCCTCAGCTTTTGATAAAAAAAAAATTCGATCGAAAAAAGGCAAAGACGGAAAATTTGGTCCGTGCCGGAAGTGCGGCGAGTGTATTCGGAACGGCGAGAGAAATTGGCGCGACTAGTCCTAATAAAGTCCGTATCGGTTCCGAGCGAATAATTTCACGCGAACTCACCCCTTCGCTTTGCGATCCACACAACGTGGGGCCATATATATCCGTGCGCCACCCCCCCCCCCTCCTCCCCCGTCCCTCCCTGCGAGAGGTTACCTAAATCTCGGCAGGCCAAGTCGCACTCAATATTGTGACCGAAGAAGTAACGTATCGCGCTCTGCGCCCCTTTCTCACATTCGCCCCGTCCCCACCCCTTTTAGATCGACGATTCGACGCGCATTATCCGAAAAACGAGGACACATTTTATTCAGTGTCTTCCCTACTAAATGAACGGCGATACTTCATTGTTATTTCGTGCGGCTATTTCGCCCGAGAGCCGTGCCAGTTTATACGAGATTTAACGAGATCCCACATATCTTACGACGTTGTATCTAAAATAAACACCAACACCATCCGTCGCCAATTTCACCTCCTAACGTTGACAATAATGAAACAATGGCCTTTTATCCATCCCGCCGATCCGACTTACCCTATTTCAATCATCGCGCGACAATTTTCCAAAGACGATAATAAGCCCCGTGGCACGGTTTAGCACAATTCGTCCGGCCCATTTGTCAAGTTTCATTTGACTGAATAAAGTATAACCGCTTTTGCACAGTCGACATCGTGCCCCGAAGGCTCTGGCCTCAGCGCATTGACATCTTTATAGTAATGTCTCGCGCGTCAACGCCGCGAGTTATCACGCGTGCGATACACACCGGTGTGGGGACGACGGTCGTAATTCGCGCCCTGATGCAATATCCACTGAATTTTCTTTTTCAATACTTAATAAATTTCCCCGGGCCTCGGTAACGCCGGCAACAATTCACCGGATATTTATCGCGGGGTAGCAAAGTGCCGCGGCCCTCCCCGATGGAACCTTAACGGATAAACAGGAAACAAAGATCTGCCGTTTTGGAATTTTAATTTCAAACAAATGAACGACGTGGGAGGGAGGGGAGAAACGAAGCTTAGCGGGAGGAAATCCCCGGCAATAAAACTAGAAAACTACTTGGTGGGGGGGGGGGGGGGGGGGGGGGGGGGGGATAAAAATGGGTATTACAGGTAACGAGGAGCTCGCGCTTAAAATCGAAACGAACGAGTGAGTGAGACGCTCCGAGGCGGGCAAAAAAAAGAAAAAAAAGAATGTCGAGGGGGTTTTTGGCGTCAAGTGGCGTTCGGCAAACATCGTTAAAATTTGCCGTCTACTGCGATACTTGCGAGAAGGCCGTGGCGCAAACGCCGAGACGCGCCGCGGCGTCCCGCAGTTATTTCGCAGAATTTAGTGGGCACACACAAGGGTCGCCGCGCGTGCTGATAATGCCGCGCGCGCCATTTGCCTCGCGTCTCCTTATCTGCCGGCGAGAAGGGCCGCGCGTAACGCGCGCATAAACAGACCACGGCTGGTTTTTCGATACGTCTGCGTATTTTTGGTCCGCGCCACACCGAAATGTGCCGCTCATTATTTTAATATTAAAGCCGGGGAGCGAGGGACATTCCGCGGCGGCAGCAACCAAGGTTTTGAAAATTATGGTGCCCGATCGAAAGGACCCCGAGGGCCGCCCGAGAAACGCGATGTGGTCCTCGGGCTTAATCGGGTTCGGCCCCGCACCAATATCCAGGGCATCGGCGCAACTTTTCATGCGACTTAATGATCTTTTGTTGTCTTCTCGCTCGTGGCCCCCTCTCTTCCACTCAAAAAACGTTTCTCGCAAACTGAGAGAAATTTAAAGCCCGGTTCTCCGGTCAGCGGACTTTTCTGCCGCGACACAAACGGCAACGGGGGCTTGGGGGAGTGGGGGGGTTGTGTGCGAAAAAAATTTATAACGATATTTAATTAGCGATTGTTGGCAACGGTGACGGTCGGTTAATTTTTCATTAAGGCCAACACTGGAAACGAAACGTATTTCATTACGCGGCCATTCGTGCTCGCTTTTGATACGAGAATGATTTACTCCCTTTCTCCGATTATGTGCTGGGAGCTTGCGTGTGACCACTTGCACAAAGGAGAGAAGAAAAAAAAAGGGGGAAGGAAAAAAGAAAAGGAACGAAGAAAAGGTGAAGGAAAAAAGAAAAAAAATTCCGGAAACAACGCGCACGTACCATATCGATCCGCAATTATCTTCACGTAATAATTTTCAAAATCGACACCTTATTTTTATAATAATAACCTTTTTTTATTATTATTGTTTCAGGGCAGTCGCGGCGAAAAATTTGCGACGAAAATGAGCGAGCGAGGTAAGAATATTTTTGTTCTCGGCCGGAACGGCCGCGAGCAGACGGAAAAATAATGACGCAATTATATTCTACTTAACAGGTTTTGTTCAACGAGAGAAGACCTTACGTTTATCGTGAAATGTCATAATTGCATAATTCGAAATCGATAATGACCGATTAATACGGCGGATCACGCAGAACGTTAAAAAATAACGCAGAGTCGAGGCGTATGACTGCCCATTTGCCGTCGAGGCGTCTACTATTACGCAAGTCTCGAGTGCTTCTTGAAATTGAAGGGTGCAAATGCAGCTGCATCGGACCGATCGGCGATATGATACCGGCACGAAATATCAAACGCCAACCGGTCGCAACGAGCGCTCGCCGGAAGTTCGATCAGTAGTTATGTTTCTTCAAAAGAAAAAAAAATTGGGCCAGGCGATAAACAAATATCCCATCAATAAACAAATCAACCAGTTATTTTCAATAATAAGTACGAGGGATGTTTACGTATTTTCTGCCTTTAAAGGAGAAAATATGTGAAGCATAACTTTCTATTATTTCTATTACAGTGACATAAAATATAAATATAACTGGGAAATAATTTTTATATTGACAAATTGGATATAAACTTAATTAATAAAAATAATTATCGCGTTTACAAATAATAAATAATAATATCTTGTATGATCATATTTAAACTTTTCTTAATAAATCAAAGGAGAAGTCAATTAATTGATAAACATCAATCGTTCGCGATCTGAAAATCCTTAACTTTAACATATTCTCCTAAAAATATCAACACTTAAATTTATAAATGTTCTTGTAAATTAAATAAATAAGAAACAACAGGTATTAAATATAAATGGAACGATTGCAATATATTGCAATCGTTTGTATTCGAAATTTGATTTTTATACACCAGTGGAGATTTATTTATAGATACAAATTAACCGGTATAGATCTCGTCGATCACTCGGCCATAACTCCTCTTAGGGCAGAAGTGGGTAGGGGACGGGCCCCGGGAGCTCCGCGGCGAAAGAGTGGGGATACCAATGATGGACGTATATCATTTTAATCGTCTTAATTATTTGTTTTTCACTCAAATATGACATCATTAACGACACGGAATATTAAAACAGCGAGCGATATTCAATCTGAAAAGTAATTATAAACTTTAGAAAGTATCGCCGCGTTTATCAGTCAAGCGTTGCTTAATTTAACCACGATTATCGCTTTAATTTATCAATTGATTTAACTGCCTTTGAATGTTGACAAAAATATTAAACGATTAAAATATTCCACTTTTTAATTTCTTTTTCTATAAATAATGATCTTTTAATATGAACGATGAAATCCGCGTGTATACACGCATTGTCAACATTTAATGTGTGTGCAAATAAAATCATTTGTACTCAATGAAAGTTTTCGGTTGATTAAAAAACGATTCTTTCCTCTTTTTTTATTTATTTTATTTTATTTTAATTCTGCTTTTATTTTCGAATGAACTGGCTTAAGTAAAGAAGAAAAAGGAACAAGGGATCACACACATGGGTCGGTATGCGTCCGGCTTTCTTGACCCATAAACCATCGAAACAAGTTCTGATGACGTTCTCTGGTATAATATAATATAGATCTGATCGTAATGTAATTTCAAATGTTATTAAAAGTGCATTATTTACAATCTTAACACCGTGGCAGCGATAAAGTAAACATAATTGTTTCAATATTTTCGAACACTTATTATGTCAATTAAATTGTATATGATTTTTTATTAATTCAATTTTATTTAAAATCAGAAAGTAATTAAAATACCGAGCATTACTTGTGATTAAATTTTCACATTTATTATATATTAAAAGTCCAAATTTGTTTAACTAATAAAATTTTTCATTTTTTTTTTTTCGTGAATATCGTTATTTTGAAACTTAATTAATTCCTGGTTTGAATCATTAAATATTTCTGTGTTCACTTTGGTAGTATTTTTTTAAAAACAACAGTGAAACTTTCATTAATTCATCACTTGATAAGATCTAAGTAATAAATTAAAAATTTGTATGAATGGATACATCCATTTTTACTTCGGCATGCGTGTGAACATTACGTTGATAATACGATAACAAGGATAACAGGTGTAATCAGTATTAGCTTGCAATACTCAAATATGTTTACGTTTTGCCAACATGTAATCTTTCGAAATACTAAACTTAAGTCTGAGTTATGAATGCACAACAATATAAAGATTATATTAAATAAAATTGATAATGAACCCTTCAAAATATTTATTTCATAACACTTATTCGCCAAAATTGATACTAAATACACCTGTCAAAAATTCCGGTAAAAATTAAATATACAAACTCCCTTTGAAAAACGATTTCTTTCCATACTCCACTTTACCATACACACTAAACAAAAGATATCATAAATTATTACTTTTGTACACAATAGCTTTTAATACAAGAATACTAAAAATTGCTCCTACGACTATCATCTTACTATTTTGAATAGTAAAAAATTTTCACTTTTCAACGATATTCCAAAATCAACGTAAAAATTTTTAAATTTGACTATCAATTGGTCCCTAAGTGGGGAAAAACCCCCTGGTTTTTCACCACACCGGCCAAACGCAAATAATTTTCAACTTTCACCCAAGTTACGGATCTCACGTATCGTTGAACTTGTGTCAATATAGGGCCCCCCTTCTTACGTGACTCAGTAAAGCACATACACAAGGCATAAAAGTATTTCACAATTTCCAACGTGGTTTGGCTTTTCATTTCTTTTTTCAGTGACAATACCAATCTCGCCGTTGGAGCCACTTCTCCGTGGATACAAGAACTGCGCAGGAGATTCGCCCGAGTGAATAGCATGTATTTTGCGAGAGCCAACAGCCATCAAATGGTTATCAATCTCGTGCCCGTGCAATTTGGCGTGACCTTGATCCCGATGTTCCCCGATCGTCCCGATCATCGAGCGGGGATCGTCTCAATTCCCAATGCCGCGCCGTCCGCAGGTTCCTTTTCCTCGGTTCGCCCGATAAAAGAGATACAAGGCGGCTCTCTATTAGCATACGATTGGCACCGTCCATCTCAATGCCCCAACGTATGTGCGGCCGCGGCACCGTGTGCGTATCTTTCAACAATGTTTATGTCCGTGTTCTTTGTGCCTCGTGGCTGTAAACCGCGCACGCGCTCGCCCCGTCAGCGGTACACAGCGAGTCACCACTGTGCACCGCGAGCTTTCCTTGTTCCGCGCGCGCGTGTGACGCTCACACATAGGACAATGGTGTTGTTACCATGGGACACACGTGGGTCTGATGCATGACGCGCGACCCAATTTGTTTGTATTTATTCGCAAAAATATCGCCGGGCATAATTGCGTTAGTGCCCCTGGATTTAAGTACGCGGTAGCATCTATTTATAAAGGCCACTTGTTATTTTTCCCTAATATAATAATCACGTTATTTCTTCTTTTTTTTTTTCGTTTTTATCGTCTGCTCATTGCAAAGTTTCGGCGATTCGTTATTTAACTTAGACTCGAAGGCAAAATGAAAGTAGGAAAGGAGTCAAGTGCAATTGCGCGGTTGGAGAAACGTTTGGCTATTTCCACTGGCTTGCTTGATGTGTGTAATTGAATTGAAATGCAGGAACTTTTTGGTGTCTCGAAGTGTAGCTAACTCTTTGTAAGTTGGGAAACGTGACTTTCATGTTGCTGCCTGTTATATTGCACGTTTTAACTTCATTTTCTTTGGTATATAACAACATAAATGTTTATAAACTGTATTATTTGTAGATTATAATTTTTAAGAATTTGCATACAAAAGTACTGAAGTTAATTTTGAGATTTTATAGTTCGATCACTAATTATTTTATAAAACAGTTGCTAGAATCTAAACTGACTCTTTACAATTAGAATTCTCATATCCCTGAATCAGTTACCCAAAACATAAGAACCCCAAAAGTTTGACACAAATTAGAATTTATTTTACTAATACATGAATATGCATTGCTTTTTTGTTATTAATATAACCTTTAATCCTTGTACGTACATAAAAAAAACGAGAGAAACAATATTAACAAAAAAAAGTAAGACTGCAATAATACAAAAATATTCAATTCATCCACAATCCTCTACTGATCCCGGCTAAAAAGTCGAAGACAATTTTCGTAGTAGCATTGGCCGAAATTCGGCCTCGTATGATAATTCCGACCAAGTTCATCGTCGAAAAATCTAGCCAGACACCGCCACGGGGCCGCTCATCGTTATTCAATAATCTTGCGGAGCGTTCTTTTTTCATCTTTTTTTTTTCCTTTCTGTTTCGACCGGATCTTTCAGCGGACTGTAACCGTTGCAACGCGCTGTTTAATTCGAGAGCAGTTTACCACGCTTCATCGGAGGGCTTTCGAGGCTTCGAGATAAGGCCGCGCTTCAACCACGTATTAAAATGATCAATTGATCGAACAAGACGAAAAAAGTGCAAAGAGCTTAGATTCCCAACGAGAAACCGTTTAGCCGGATAACCCCGGCGATAAAAAGACGAAAAAGGAAGAGAAAAAAGGAAAAAAAAAAAAAAAGGAGGGAAAAAGCCAAATCGATAATGCACGGATCACGCGTCGTCTCTGCGGATGGAAATAAGTCGCGGAAAGATTGCTCCTCGCGCCTACCAAAACGCTCTTTTATGCGAGAGAGGCTACCGGAGCGACACATTAGGGGGGGTTTATCGTATTATGTCGAGTCACGAACTCGTTATGGCACTGGAAAGACAGATCGACGCTATAAAAGCGCGCACGGTTTTAGTTTAAGGTTGACTTGGGGTCGCTAACTGGTTTACATTGCGAGAAGACCGCCACATTTTCCGCAGGCCCATTTCGACTCCTTTTTCCCCCCTCGGAGCGATTCTCGACCGCGTGCACGCGACAATCCCACGCGATAATCCAAAATCTCGCGATGAGAAGGCTCGCGTTGATTCGTCGGCGCGTTTTCGTGTCAAGAACGCCGTCCGGTGGTGATGGAATGTAACGCTAAAAGCGAGAGATTCGTCCGAGATACTTTACTCGCCAAATTCTAACTGGAGTAAAAATAAACTTGATGAAAACGTGGATTTAAATTTGACGTAACAAAATGATCATATGATCCAAATGTATGATCAAATATTGACCATATTTGGGTAAAATAATGATCACATAGTGATGTAAATATGATGAATATTTGATCATATATAGTCTCACTATGTGATCTTCCAATAATCATTTATTGATCATGTTTTAATCCTGTTTATTTTCACCCGGGAACATTATTTTTTATTAATTATCACTTTTTTTAAAATTCGTTTGCTGTCACATCTCTCTTTGTACCGCGATACATTTATTAAATTTGCAAAATTAAAGTTACATTCTAACCAATAAAATACACATAGAAAAGAAAAACTACTACACTGTATAACAACGTTAACATAAAACATTTTGTTATGGTATATTAATAAACTGACAATCGAATGACTACAAGATTTATACAAATTATTAGTATCCAGTATAATAAAAATATAGGACGTTTCCTAAGACTCTAATGATTTTACTTCAATAGTATTATAAGGTAAAACAATTTTTATTCCAATTTTTTTCCGCGCGTGTATCTAACAATTCTCTCACTTTTAGTTTGCATTATATTAAATTTGGCTTCAATGCTGTTCACTAATTAACCCTGGGATACCTGACATGCACCGAAGAATCACCTTAAAACAAAAGTGTGGAATTTTTTTTGTTCAACCTCTCGTTGCCGCCCGCCGGAGTAACGACGCGGCGATTGCGCGCCGAGGGGTTAAAGTCGAGAAACGCAACGCCAAGTTCGCGGGAAAAAAAGAAAGAAAGAAAGAAAGAAAGAAAGAAAGAAAAAAAAACGTTCGCTCGGTCAATCCGTGCCTCGTTACCGATCGAAATAATATGCAGGAACCAACGTGGCGGCGAGCTGCATAGCGGAACGCGGCGGAAAGAAAAAAAGGCCGGGCGATGGGAGGAAAACGTGAGAGACGCCGGTCGAAGGTGTAATTTTAGTCGTAGAACGAGTAATGAGGAATCTACCGGGTCTGAATACCAATTTACATGAGTACGGCGGGGCTTGCGTTTTGCCGGGCATTTTGTAAGGCGCAGTGTATTAGTTCCGTGGAAACGCGCGCCGTTTATTCCACCTAAGAGCTCGCTAATGGCGTCTCCCCATGATGGTTACAACAAATTTATTTATACGCTTGTTAAATAAACAACGTGCAATTCACGTTGCAACAGTCGGCCATCGGTGAGCCAGCGAAATCCGTCCCATTTCACTTGTGAGAAAATTTTATTAGCACAGACTTCACCAGATGTGGCACTTTTTATTAAGTAATAAACAAGTTCTAACTGATTAAACATTGTAGTTATAGGATAAGAATGGGACTTGAAGATAATAACACAAAAGATTCTCAATTGTGAAAAATATGATGAGATAAATAGTTAATACGAATACGAAAGTTGGCACAGTGTTTCTAAATTATACCATTTGGGTTCATAAATCATTTACTGCTGGTGAACATTCATATATATACACATATATGAATTGAAACAGTTGAATGAAAAGAAAAGGCGTCGCACCGAGTAAGTACTAAGAGCAAAGCTCATAGAAATGTAATCCCACAGAATCGACCAAAAGTGTTTCATTATCGGCATTCGCTGGGGCAACAAATGCCGTTGTTGCAGAAATCTTTTCCGCACAGTCCAACAAACTGAAGCGTTTTATTAAGAATCCCCCGACTGGCGCAAATTGCGATCACAATCGTCGGCCGAAAAAGCCCATATTAATTAAACTTTATCTCATTTCAGCAAGAACGAAATTTCGTCAATGAATAATGGCGTGAAGGAGTCGGGTTATGACTGTCGGTGAGGTGTTTCATTTTATGGACCACCCAAACGCTTACGTAAGTATACCGGGGCCGAACCGGGGATTGGAAGTGAAACAAAGACCGATGGACGATACCGATTATCGCCGGGGCGACGTGGACGCGCGCGATCCGAATCTCGTTTGCGAAACCCGTTTTGTTCGCGCGTATGTCAAGCGCGTTGTACTTGCTACCCAAACGAAAAGAACCGCGGTAAATCTCACCGCGCGGCGCTACTCGCGCATACATTTTGACCTCCGCCGTCCGACGGGAAGCCACCTCGGCCGCCCGGCGCACCTTCCCGCCCCGTTCGGCGTCCAACGACAACAATTAAAAACTTATCAGCACTCGGCTCTGCTCGCGAGCAATCCCCTACCCATACCCCTTCAAAGAAGCACACATTTTGCACAGTTTCAGATATGAATTTCAACTTGAACGCGCGGCTCGGACGAAATTGACACGTCAAAACGTGGGAGCGTGAAAAAAAGCCGGGGTGTGTAACCAGCCGATATTATTCTTCGAAGTTAAGACGTCGAGGATTCTTGATGAACTGACGATCGCTCTTCTAGCTTCAACGCCGGCCGAAGGTAGGAGCAATTCCGAAAGCGGTGTCCATTATGGATAGAGCGGTCGTTTTTATGACTTTTTCCGGCAACACATAAAAGACAAATAAAGGAGGCAAAAAAAAAAAAAAGAAAAAAAGAGAAAAAAATGGAAAAAAGAAAAAGAAAAGGAAGAAGGAAAAAGAGAAAAAAAAGCTAACGGTTCTCGATTATGAGCGCTTATGCGTCGCCTGGCGGGATTCCGATTTCGAGCAAAGGGACTTGGCGCGTACCTCTCTTTTTGGTGAAACGTGCCTTTGAGGTAGACTCGCTTGTTTTATTGCCGGCGAAACCAAATTACCGTGGTCTCCTCACTGGAATCGTCTTACGCAGCAATGCAAACCTGTAATACTATCTTCGGTTGTTAACTCTCAAGGTAAAATATTTGTAGCAAACACTTTTTTTTTTCTTTTTCTTTTTCAAGCCTTCCCGCGCAAACTTCAAGCCCAAATTATATATTCCATAATGAGATATTTGCTTTGGCTTTCCCCGACAAAAATATCGCACATTTCCATTGCCACTGCTTTTCCCTTTTTCATTTGCCTTTCAATACAAATCATATTTGTGCTATCGCATGGATTACACACGGGGTTCAATTTTGCTCCTTGATTTTCTTACTTTCATATTAACTATCCATGCATTGAAAATAATTTTCTCCGACACATTCTCTATAATCTTTCCCAGTCCTTACCATCAACCAAATTGTAGCGAATAACGTAATGGTCCCGTGGCTTTCTCCGCATGCCCCACAAAATTTGCATAACTTATTTTGTAATTCCCGCCAATATATATCATTAATGCGTCAATATTTCCAATCTATCATTACCCCGTATTATCCAACGAATGAACATGATTAAAACAATAAAATGGATGCACCGTCAAATAAAGTTATACACTTTAAATTGCTCTTTAAAGCACCGTATCGCATTAATACCTATGAATTAAAGCGTTCATTTTATTTACAACATACATGCCCATTGATAACAATAATTAAATGTATCGCATAACTAATTTACTACCGTACACAACTTCGTCCCGTTCCTTTTTCTTTTCGTCATTCAAAATAAAATGATATTAAAATAAGAGGGAAACTTCCGTCTCATTTGTACTCGGCGATTCCTGAGCATCGGTTGTGTCATAAATCCAAACGCCGTCGTGGTTGAAAACGCGTTATCGGGAGTATTACGAGGATATTAATGCCGGCGATAAAAGATAGCGATACGAGTTCATTATTATGAATGATGAAAAAGTGCCGTGTGAGCGTTTCTAATCTGCCGCTCGCGGAACGGTTCAAAAAAAACACTTCAATCCGTCTATCGTAATCGGTGGCCGCGCTTTTGTGATGCGCGAGCGGGACACACCAGCGCAACATTAGCCGCACAGTTAATAAGTATGAAACGGCGATGTCGCGGATTCTTAACGGGCTCGCGGAAACCAGTTCCTTACGTGGAAAGCGAAAAGAAACGAAAGAGAACAAGTCCGGGGTGTATGATTAACTTTGATAAAATCCCGTGCTTTCGTCTCGGCCCAGAACTTGTTATTAAAGAACTAAGCCACCAAGATTGCTCGCGCTGGACGTGGGGCGCGCGCGCGCGCAGATCGCATTAAAGTATTTCACCAGGGAATAAAGATGCATCATCGACTTCACGTTCCAACGGATCATCGCGTCGAAATTATATTTGATAAATGCAAAAAGGGGCATTCACGCTCGCGGGATGCTGTTAATAAACTTCGTTAACGCCGGGGTAACGTCGATTTTCTCCTTCGCGTCTGATCGCCTTTTAATTGCAAAAATGTTGCGCGCGTTTTATGCGCGTTGGAATAAGTGTTGGAATAAATTAATATTCTTTTCAGCCGTTTGATTGTGAAAAAAGGGGGGGGGGGGGTGCACGATTAACCGTGATTAAAAGTTAGTAACGAAAGGTAGAAAAATATTGCCGTTTAACGGGCGCGTGTCTTAATCGGTCCATAAACGTGGCAATTATTTTTATTTCTTAATCCGTAGATTGATGGCGAGTAATGTAAATTAACGTCTATCCTTTTCGGGTTCAATGAGAATGGAATCGTTCTTTTCTATTTTGTATATAATTATGATTAATAGATACTTTTGTTTGGTGCGTGATTGAGATTTTAAAAAGGGCGAAAAAATGTTTGCGGAAAGAGCGGCTTGGGTTTGAAATATTATTTCGTACTTATATAATAACGAATACAATGGAATCTGTATCAATATCTGCCATCAGGATACTTGTTAAACATATGTGAGATGTTATTATACATGCATTTGTTTTATAAAAGTTTTCGTATTTTGTTACTCAAATTTATTAGACGCTAGTAGTATTTCTTTTCTTTTATTTCCTTTTTCCCCACTGATGATAAATATTTACCTATTTTTTCTTTTATTATTTCTATTATCATTACCAATTAAGAATTTATTTGCACATATAAAGAATTGTTCTTTCATTTAAAAACATGTTATTTAAATAAAACAATTTGAATAAATTAATGAATCTGAATGAACGATGATTTCACCAGATGTTATTTATAAACACAAACTAATTAAACTAACATTAATTTGTACGCATAAACTTTCATTTAGAGTTCAATGAACAATCTCACGCTTTGTTTATAATAGGACATTTGAATTTTTATCTTATCTCGAAAATAGTTCAAACATTTTTCTATCGAATCGTGTAAGTTCACTGATTTATAAATATTCATTTATTAAAATTAACCTACAGACGATTGGACGCTATAAATCATCATTTAAAGTGAGACGCGGCGGTAAGTAAGTGCATCAGCGGAACGAAGAAGCACGATATTCGATCGGAAATGGATTAAGACTGGACGGTGATTAAAATTGAAATATATTAAAGTTAAATAACATTCCTTCAAATAACACCATATCAGCGTACCACTGACGTAACGTAATATTAATGCCAATGTAAAAAAGAAAAAAAAACTATTTTTCACACAACTAAAATGAACATATATATTGATACAAATAAAGATTTGAATTGTTAATATGACGAATTTAAATCTTCCGTATATCTATATTGAAATGTCATTGTGTTTAAATCAAAATGGAAAAGAAATTTTACACGAAAATTTAATCAACTTTTTAAAACGGCGTATTTTAATTTACGATCGTATTAATACTCGTGCAAACATAATATATATATACATATATACATATTATTTAATACGAAATTTATCGGCAACATTTCAGCGCAATAATCAGATAATCGTTACGTAACGATAATGTCCGAAATTTCGGCTGCATTCATTTCGATACAATTATTTTTATTACGCGTTAACATTTTGCGCGGAATGATTAAGAAGGATGATCAAATCGGTCGGATAATTACGCCGGCATAATGAATATCAATAAAATCGCTAATTTACAAGTTATGGATTAAAATGACAATCGTTATTACCTTTTATTTGCACGGAGATAATTAAGGCCGGACTTTATTCATGGCGTGCGTTTGTCGCGTAGGTGCGAGCGAGAGGGAACGGTGCCGGGCGAAGTTGCGCCGACTGAGACGAAAAAAAAAAAAAAAGGAATCCTTTTCTCGAGTAGGTTTAACAGGGTGGCAAGCCGCGACATAAATTACTCGCGCTAATGGCGCACAACGAACGCTTGTCGCAGCGTCAGCTCGCGCCGGTCTAATATCGTTCAGCGTGTTCATAAATACGTCCGAGTGGCACTCGTCATAATTTCGCCACGCAAAGCTAGATGTTACTGTGCCGTTTGATCGCGATGCAATTCGCGGGGAGCGGGGGGGGGGGAGTAAAAAGTATTTCAACGCCACGAGTGGCTTATCAGTGTGCTCGGTTAGAATTTAGGTTTTTACATTTAGTCAAACGTGCATGCCACAAAGGTTTACCACCACATGTGGGCTTATTTGTGGGCCGAGTCGGTATCCCACAAATGAGTCACACGAGATAAGTTTTGTGACATAAAAATAGGCATTATTTTACACGATAAATGTTGTAAATAAATATTATATAACTCATCTTACTATTTATAAATATAATTTATAATTACTCATATTTATATTATTTATATTTTTTCTATTAATAAATGTGTCAGAAATTATCCAGGACACATAAGTTAACTCTTAATAATTAATTAAATATTTTTGATTTGTTTGAATATTTGTCACTAACATTCATGTACCTGTTGCAATTGATGCAAGTTTGACTTGAACATAACCTAACACATGAAAACTTAAGGTAATGCAGACAATGATGTGTTAACAGATGGCGCGGTGAAATAATTGCATCGTTTTATTGCATAAATCGTATAAACGCAGTTATAAATCTCTCCGCGTAACTCTTTTATATTTCAACTATAATGACATTTAATGCCCGCTGAGAAATTTTTGCACAACTTGTGCTGAATACTAGAAGCACATTAAAAATGTTAAAAAAAGTAATTAGCCATTTAATTAGCGAAATTAAATAAATAATAATTGCATTGTTTTATATTTGATTAGTATAGAAATATTTAGCAAGAAAATTTATCTACTCAAATCGTGTTAACTCTCCTCCCTATACCCATTATGTCATCAAAACAATATGATGCACGCATCATACGCAGTAATGTGGATTGAACACATGCGATATATACTCGATTGAATTATTACTTATCGATAGATCATCAATTGTAATATTTTTTAGTGAATTTTACTATTTCTTTAATATTCGATCTTGAATTAAAAGTTTCAAGAACATTATTACTGAAATAATTAATATAATACAATTTATAATTCGATAAAATATTTTTGAAGTATATTATTAAATATTTAAGTTTATACTTTATATAGTAGTACTTATAAAGTTGAAATTAGTGCTACTTATAAATGAATATTCCTAACACTGTCAATAAACTGATCTCATACCCGAAATAAATAGAAAATTATTGTTTGAAAGTTAACAACGGTTGTCAGCGTGATATTTTTTTTTATTAAATGAAGACAATAATGTTTCTAAATTTCCAACTATGTAACCATCCCACTAACAATGTTAATAATTATTATTAAAACTTCCCCTCCCCCCCATGCAATAGTGTTTTATAACATTAAAACTACTGTAATAAAGTACAAATTTTCTCTCCGTGCACATTAAAATAAATTTGTGCATAAGAATGGCTTCAACCACGTATTCGACACTTGCCACAAGCGACTTATCGCCAGTTTTGGCCCGCACACGCAACCACATGGGTCTAATTTCGCGACGATGGGATCATTTTGGCGCGGTAATTTCGCTCTTAGCGTCGTGTCCATTGATAAGGGAAAATCGCATGATAAAATGCCGGACACTTCATCGGTTGGCGAATATAAAACGCGATTTGATAAGGAAGACCCGATAAAACGCGAATGGAAGGGGCAAAGACTGGGGGGGGGGGGGAAGAACGAGAGACCGCTCGTCTGGTTGGGCTAAATTAGCAAGGCGAGGCGAAACACAACACGTAATTGACTTTGATTTTGCAGCCCACGGGTGCCGGACTTATAAAGTAAACTCATTTCCTTTTAATTTATTTTTTGCTCTGACGGATATTGTTCGAAATTATTCTTCGCGCGACGCCTTATCTCATTTCGACGATCTCTTGTCTGGAAGTGAAGCAGCGCAACGGAGCACAAATAAAGGGCCCATCCGCAAGGGGTAGGGAATAATATATTTCGAAGACGCGCAATTCCAATTGCGAATTGCTTTTGAAAGTTTTCCGCGAGTACCCCGTAACGTAACGGGTCGGGCGTATTTTTAGAAAATTATTTTACCGCCGAGCTGACATTGGAATGAAGATATCTCGGTGCTTTCGTCCGCGGTTAGCGAGAAAATAACGTGGTCAAATTACACCGATGACAAAAGTGAATTCATTTGTGTTGCTCTCTCGCAATGCTACACAATGTCGAGGGAAAAGAATTTATATTAAACGTTGCGTTTTTGCGTTCCAAGAGTCGAAGCCGGCTAATTATTTGCAGAGTTTACAAAAAGGTACATAAATATACAGACAATGGGAAGTTTTTTTATAACAAGTTCTCCCCCCCCCCTCTCTCCCTTACGAAATTGCATCCCAACCTCGGCACAGGAATTAATAAATTGTTACGTTACCCTAATTACATTAACGAGGCAAAATTGTCTAATTAGACGTTAATCTTAAACTTCATCTTAATTGATCTATTGATCTGAATTTTCACTTTTCGGTCGCGTTAAATTGTTTCGGTAAAGCAGACCTTAACCCTTAGCACGGTGCATCGGACGCTTTTTGTAATAATTCGTGCAGTTGCGTTACGTTCGATTTTGGATTTACGAACGTACGTGTCAATGGTGTAACGCAATTGCAGCCAACAGCCCGGTTAGAATCTATTTATTAATAATAATTCGAGTGCTTTATTGTAATTCATTTTGCATTGTAAACGTGACTTTAATTTATTCCCGTGCAATGTATTACGAATTACGTGATTAAAATAATCGATAATCCCGTTAAAGAAATTAAAAAAAAAAGAAGAATAAGAAGAAGGTAAGAGAAGAAAAAAATGACGAAGATTTATTTAATTTCCTGTACCACTGCAAACATTGTGTCAGTGAGAGAGAGAGCTCGTTCGACGTTGATCGAAGGATGCAGTCCCCGGACAATTCCGAACCGTTGCGTCTGAATGCACCGTGTTATTTTGCGTCTCGAACGTGACCTTAGCGTTGCTCCTTGGGACCTGGTTTTTTGAAGACTTCACGGCAATCTCAAAGTGGCAGGTGCCAGTAGTAATGGCTGTCGGTTTGCAGGTTTGCCAACGCGAAAAAAAACTCATGCCTATGTTCATTATTTAATCATCAAAATACAAAATTATTTGCATTATATTATTATTATTTTAAATAATAATAACCTCAACAAAGAACTACCTTTTGCAACAATTTTTCCTCCACGTGTAACTATTAAAATTAGCTATATATATATATATATATATATATATTATTCTAATGGCAGTTTTGAGACCAAATCGCCATTTTATTGACTTGTTTACTGGCAGTTTTGAGGACATTTGGTAGTTTTAAGGACTGTCCCCAAAGTCACATT
>JABFPN010002064.1:0-24349 GCA_022817305.1 Leptoteleia sp. ZL-2020
GAAGGGGGGGGGGGGGAACCCGGGAAGAAGGACGACAGGGCGGGTTGCGGGGTGCCGGCGGCTCTGCTATATGTCGGTGTAATCTTGTTTCTCAGAGGGGGAGAGAAACGAAAATTCTTTAACGCTAAAGACGGGATAGAAATGACGCCGGAGCCCCGGACTTTTGGGCGCATTTTTTTCCAGATTTGCGAAATAGACTTTGCAATATACGACGTCGCTGGAATTCGCAAATTCGGCCGTCGGTATTTTATGCGCCCGGCCATTTGCTCGAAAAACGTCTTTGGGACTTTTCGCAAGGGCACTTTTTCGACCAAATATACACCATCCGCGAATTAGTTTTTTAGTCAATTATTTGTGCGCCCCCCATTGTACCGTCCAGCTTGCACGTTTCAAATAAATTCAAGTCCAAGTTGAATTATTTATTTAGTTCGCTTCTTTTTCTGCAAAACGCAACGCTTCTGCTGGATACTACGTGATCCTCCCTCTTGCTCGCGCAAGCCGGACGAGCTGTTCTGAAAGTTACATTCTTTTTAAACATTTTATTATAAATGCTGCTGATATTTTTGAACAATAAATAGTAAACGAATTCTTTAATTGGAATTCGTTGAGCGATTATCACGTTTGTGGGGATTGTTTCATCAAATGAAATTGCATTTTTATACAAAGAGATTTTAATTAAACCAATTGGACGTTTTTGTATTTAACTGATTTCTTGATTTGCTTCGGCTTATGTTTTAAATAGCTTATTCATTAAATTACATAGAAATAAGTCATATGTGAAATAAGGAGTTAGCTTGTAATCAATGATTGTGTTTTATATATGAGACAGTCATCAGTTGGATCAACTATTATTCTATTTAGTTTATATTAAAAACAATTTACTATTAAAATATACTAACTAAAGTAATTTACACTTAAACCGCGTGGTAATTATCGGGCACGAAAGTTATTTTTTACTTCGAATGTAAATTGCGTCTACATTTATGGAAATGTGTTAAAAAGCACAATTTTGTTTGCATTTTAATTGTAAATGGCCGTTATGTTTTAATACATTTTATTTTTTTATTATGCAAGCAAATGTACTAAAGCGTTTAAAAAAATTGTTATTGCCCGTAAAAAGTATAACATTTGTATAAAATGCGGTACAAATTTCGTCCACATCATACATACAAAAAATACTGTTTTACACATGTTCTCAATGTAAATGATAGTTACAAAATGTGAAAAACAAATTGAAGACGTATTTCCACAATTCCAGAATATTATTGTATTATTAAACTATATAAATGCTGTAATAATTGAAGCATGTAGAATTTTAAGAATGTCTAGGAAGTAATGTTTCTTGATCCAAAATAAAATTGTAATCAATTTTATATTATACCTTGCATTCACATTCCTTATAGTAATATTATTATTATTGTTATCATCGATTTTTAATTTTGTTCTTTTTTCGTGAAATTCCAATGCATATGAGGTACTAAAATGTAAGAATTTCTTCAATTCGTTCATGCGTTCAATGATAGTGACCATTTTACTTTCGCGTGTCGGTTTTTTTTCTCTGGAGAAAAACGGGAGTGACGAAGGGTTGAATTTATGTATACACACACACACTCGCAAAACCGAAAACTTTCCATACACAGAATCTTAAAATGTTGCTTCAAATAAAAAATCTTGATATTTTTCGAAAAGAATTCTATTTAAATTGATAATGGGGATGTAAATGGGATCTATTCGCTTCAATGCAAATTATAAATATTTTCAGGTATATTACATACATTATAAATATTTTTTAGAATTACTTTGTTAAAAGTATGTTCATAAATTGTCTTCTGGGATTCAACTCATATTTATTATGATAATGAATTAAAATTTATTAATATAAATAAATTAATTTAAATTAATTAGGTAATAATGTTATTAATTAATTAAAATTTTATGAACATGTTTTAATTTAAGGAAATATTTTCATATAATTTAGTATTTTAAAATCGAGACGATAAGCACATAAATTTTAAATTAAATGCAACGTAATTTGTTCAAAATGTACACATTAAATTTCATATTATCACCAAGTTTTAATACTTTTAACCCAGTTATAAATAGAATGAAAAATAATCTGTTAATAATTTTAATGAATATATTAACAACTATTTGGTTTTAAAATGAGAACATTATTTTACTATTGTCAAATATTGTGATTATTAATTAAACATAGAGAAAATTATAATATGGAGGTTTAATTTTACATTATATGGAATTTAAATTATACTTTGACCTTTATATGGAATTTAAATTATACTTTGACCTTTATATGGAATTTAAATTATACTTTGACCTTTATATGGAATTTAAATTATACTTTATCCTGAAAAATGTATAATACATCAACATTATGTATGAACGTGTAGATAACAATAATTGATTTAAATTCAATTCGACTACACAGTATATGAAAAATTTTAAAGTAAATTTTTCTAACTAAATTTGGTAAATTTTTGTTGGGTTGTCGTAAATTTATATAATTGCACGCCTGCAATTATATAAATTTATAAAAAAAAACTGTATATAAAATTATATAAAAAAACTGTATAGTTTTCAAGAGTACTTTTCACTTTCCAACTTGAATTCATTTCCCAATTTTTAAGTTTAACAAAAAAAATAAATTTAAAGACATGACAAAGTATACCGGGTCATCTAGTGAACAATATATATCATTGAAATTTAGTCGCTTGAATGACTAAAAAGTAAATTATTATACTGCTAATCATTTCTGCATGCCAGAGGCATTTTCATCGCACTCACAATTTAAATAAAGGGTGTAATGTCATAATCATGGCGAAACACATAAAAGTTTGACTTCAGAAAATTACATATCGACACGCCAGTAGTTTATATTTACAATTTGCGCAAACGAAACGTTGCATCCAAAACAAATTAAATTCCGAGTAAAATAATATACTTTTCCTTCCGATTTCATCGAAATCATATGGTGGGTGGCGTTTAGAAACAAATTTGCACTAGCTCATTTACGTTGTAAACGAGAGCGTAACGAGAGGTCTCGGAACACACTACACGTACAATTTTTCGCATTGTAGACAATGCAATTCCTTGCACGCGTCCATGAATTGTATTATATTTTGCTCACGCAAGTTTTGATGCCTTCGTAGAACTAAATGAACCAGTACAAGCGTTAGGTGAGGGCTTCATCATAATGCACTATACGAATACAGTAAAATATTGATAAGGGAGAAAAAGTACTCATTTCACTGCATGTAAATTATGATTACTATCAACAGAAATATAAAACTGAGTTCATTTCATAATTTCTTTTAATTTATAGTTAAGCTTTTTCAGATATGATATATAAGATTGTTTATATATGAATAAAACAATTTAATGACACCGTTGTCACAATCAAAATTCTGTAAAAGTGTAATTATGCTCATAAAAAAAGTTAGTCATATTAATTGCATATATATATTTTATAGTTAGAAAGGTAGTTAAAAATAAGTTTTCTTTTTTCTTCCTCTGCAGATATTTCTAATAACGAAATCCATCGAGTTTATTACACGAATGTCCCATATAAAACATTCTGCCGCCAATTTATTAATCATTTTATGGAGTAAAATATCAAAGCTCCTCATAAATGCTCTGAATTCGATACTGATTTAAATGTTTGATTCAATGAACAAGTAATTTCAATTATTAACTTATTTGTTTACATCCAAATTGCTTTGGGGGACACACGAAAACAAACGGTATTTATTAAATTGCATCAATTGAAAGGCAACTAAAGTTTTATCATTTATCCGAGAAAAATTTATTCGATTTTCATAATTTTTGTGAACCTTTATTTCAAGAAAACGAATTCTTTGTATATAACAAAATTTTGCAAAAAAATACTTTTTAGACACAAAAAATATTATATATACTTTTATTAACTAATAAACTGTATTTATATTGAACAATATAATTAATTATAACGTGCAATTAACTAATTTTTTTTAATTTAACACTCATCTAAAATTGCAACTTATACACTGGGGGAAAAAAAATGCTCGATCGTCCAGCTGTTACAAGCGCGTCATTCTGATTTGATTCCGCACTTTCAAAAATGAATGATTTATATATTCGATTGAAGAATAGCTCGCATATAATAGAAAGACAATATTAATTATTTCAGATCGTAATAAAATAACTCGCGAGTATGTGAATCAGAGAATGACATAATTTGATCTGCCACCCTTGGTCAATTGCATAAAATATAATAAGCCGATTTTTATCTGGAAATGTGACAAGTGCGTTTAATAAATAGCACGTCTCAAATGACACATTTCATCAAACGTGTAAGAATGTTGAATACGATACACATATGCAGCACGTAGAACATTCCATCGTACTTTAATAAAACAGCTGGAATTTATTTCTCGCTCGTTGCAATATGAATGTTAAAACTGTAGTTATTTTAAGATGAGTAGATATAAAAAAGGGGACGGGGGGGAGGAAAAAAAATGGAAAATGAAAAACAAAATAACTGCATGCTTCATGTGTCGAGAATCTTTTCACGTTCTGCTGCTTGATAGACCGCCCGAGCATTATTGCTCGACTGTTCATCATCTTTCCCCTTCAAAAGAGGACGAAATAGACGTATATTAATCATTACGAGCGTTTCAACGAAGAGAGCTGCAGTCATGTGTGCAACTGCGACTAAACGGATAAATGTAGCGTAATTCGAATTAGACTGCTGAATGAGGACCGTGCGAATAAATCTACGTGGTTCGTCAACTTTAAGGAAATCGTGCGGCCCAGATGTTTTCACTTTACAATCGCTCCCACAACGCACGCGTAACGACCGCCCGATCAACGGAACGTTGGGTGCGTGTCAAATTATTATTTCATCAAATTATAATAACGCTCTGCGAAAATAAAAGTCGCTCGCTTAAATAGAAGAGAGAGAGAGAGAAAAAAAAATTCGACGCTTTCGCGCGACGCCTGATGAAATTAAATTATTTCAACCGAGCAGATGAATAAAATAACAGATACAATGAGTACTGCCGCGCCTGCACTAGCGAGCTTTCATTTTTGTTTCCATTATTTTTTCCCTCTTGAAAATACAACACGGTAGGGTACTCTTAGTCGCTTCAATTATCGCAGATTCATGTGCCATCGTAATGTCATTTTTTCGTGAAAAAGCATTCATAAACAGACCGCGCGTCTCTCCCCGGCGGGTTTGTTTTTCTCGCGCGCGGACGCGAAAAAAAAAAGAAAGGGAAATAATAAAAAAGAAACGGCAACAACACCGTGCATTGTAATAAATTCGCGCGGAGCGCAATAAATTTCATGCTCAATTGACCGCGGTTATTTGCGAGATAAATTGTAATAAAATTTTGCCCGCGATTCGGCTTAATGACACGGGCGTATTGTTGAAAAAGCACGCGAGCGAAGTGGCGCCGTGATGCACGACATGTTAACTGTAGGAAAACTAATAGATACTCGCAAGTTTTGCGAGCATGTACTCCGGGTAAATAGTCATTTGCTTCCCTTAAAATAAGCGTTCTTCAAGGAACTTGAGCGCAAGTTGACTAAACGAGTTCTTAAATAGCCGTGTCAGCTGAAGAAAAATGAAACAACGCCTATGACTTGTTTTAAAAGCGAACTTTCTGTCTAGTTGCGTTCGCCATCTTCCGCAAGCACAGGGGGCTGTTCACACATATCAAGAGCACTCGAAAAGCACTTCGGAAGTATGCTAAAGAATGCAGTTTTTTCAACCAGCCTCATTCGCTGGGGACACAGAAATTGCCGCCGCTAAACCCCCTCCCCCCCCCCAGCCCCCCGTCCCAACCCCTCCGCCGATCTCACGATTTTTGTACACGAAGCTCCAAAGCCTGCATTGTCTTTCGGCTCTTCAAAGCACAAAGTTTATCGATTACCGGCCGATATCCGGCTATCGACAATGAAATTGATTAATCTTTTGTTTCCCTAAAAACATTTTGAATTATTAAATAGTAATAGACGATGAATTCGTCGCGACTTGTACAGACATTATTTCATTCTTCCGAAACACACACTTTCTTCCAACTCCTCGAGCTCAGATTAATTTCCAACGACATTATATTATATTACATGGCGAAAAAAGCAGCACGTTAAAGTTACCCTCCAATCGCGTTGCTTCTAGGAATAAGAAAAAAAAAATAAGTTTCTCAAATTGGCCGGAAGTTTGCACGTGGGAATGATACGAAGATATTATACCCATTTTGCAGGATATTTTTGCAAAGGTATATTGTTTTCCGCAGCGGAATGCATTTTTGCAGTTCCCCCCCCCCCCTCCCGGAACACATTGCCTAGGGAACTTAAACTTTTAAGCGACGAGATCCGACGAGCTGCCGCGACAAAAACGAGACCTGGACGTTTTAAAAGTTTCCATTCTGAATGATGAGTCGGATTTTTGGCGAAGTTTTTGCGCGAGACAGACTCCTTCTCGACGCCTCGCGGCGCTGCTTCGACCTCCCAAAGTACGTACCCGCTCGTACTGCCCGCCTGGTTTGTTAATTTCCAAAAGTATCAGGCGAATGACACGGTATAAGAACTCTCCACTTCGATAATCAATTTCCAATCTTGCCGTTCAAATTCCGAGAACGAATCATACAACGATTACGTGGACCGGGAGCGGTTAATTAGATTGATTCGGGGGTGCGCGGAGGGAAGCGGAGAGAAGTGGTCGAAACGAAATTTGTGCTCGTCGGTGTACGGCCAGGGAAAAGTCTATTGAGATGAAATAGTACGTTAGAGGCATAATACGTGCCAACTATAGATAATTCATTGGTATATGTAAGGGAAACGCGCGGCCCTTAAAATGCACCGTAAGTAATTCATCATATTTGCAGTGTGGACGGAGCGTTCCCAGTGGTTACCAAAGTGACAACAGTATTTGAGTTTTGCATATAAAACAATGTTTCCTGTAAACATTACATTAGTGTTATGCTTTCAAATTGCCGTTTACGCTACTCGAAACGCACTTGTGAAGAATCATTTGTTCCTGCGCTAGTTGCGAATTGCGGAATAATTGTTCCGATACACTGAATTATCTCCAAATAAAAAATTGCCTTCAGTAATTTAAGTATGAATTTCCGATCGTACTATAACTCTACTGCTTCGTATACTGACCTTTTAAAAGTACTCTGTAAGTTTAGTTCAGGAATCTTATTCTTCTAATGCAATCCAGTTTGAAAAAAATTAATAATAAAAATAAAAAAAAAACAGGCAGAATACTCTTTTTGTTACTGAAAGTGACGACTGAGTAATGACTTCTTGCTCGCCGCCAATCGTTTATAAATTCTTCAATTGAAGTGGCTACAATTACTTTTATAAATATACTAATAATCCATATTAATCGTCACTCCTTATTCAAAGCAGCAAAGGTCATCAAGATATCGCGATTAGCCAGGAATTTTCTTAAACATCATCCCAACTTCTGCAACCATTAACCATCCTCCAACACAAAGCAGCCGTTCATTTTTATTAAACCTACACGTTCTTCGAAGCGTGGCAATTATTCGCGAAAAAAACAGTGTGCGGAAAATTTTTTTTTCCCCTTTTCTTTTGTCAAACGTCTGACTGCACTCCATAAGGCACTTCATCACCCAAAATGTCAAGTACGGAAAGGAAGAAGAAAAAAAAAAGAAATTAATCGCAGGAAGATTAGTCAAACGCTGACCAGGTTTATTATCCGTGAAGCGTCTTCTTGCAGACGGAAAATTTTTGAGTGCCACTGTCGGGCGAAAAATGCGTTCGAGATATTTATCAGGCACGTTTCGCATGGAGGAAGCAAAGGTCGCAGAAAAAGTACGGCAGTCTGGCGTTGAATTATCAACGGCGCAGCCAGCGTACGTAGAGGAGAAAGAGAACAGAGAAAGTTCATTCGATTCGCGCTCGCTATCTCGCCTCCTCGTCTACGATTTTCTCAGGGGAGTTGTCGTACGAGGAGAGAATTACACCGAAATCGTGGCATACCGTATTTGTTCTGCACGGTCAAGCGGAGTTGGCCGAAGTCAGCTGCGCCAAACACTTCTGGTGACTGTACATCAAACGGCATTAGCATAATGAAGGTATGAATGTCCGAACACCTTGCCCCTCGCGCAGCCTCTCGCCGTCTCCGTCTTCTGCAGAGCCTGCAGCGGAGCGGTTCGGCAACTCCGTTAACGTTGGCCGCTCGCGTGCGAAAGAGACGACGCAGTTGGGTAGGGGGGAACGAAACGGGGGACGACAAAGGTCGTAGCCTTTTTGTGTGTGTGTGTGGGGGGAGATGGGCGAGGGGCCGGGCAAAAAGAAGCGCGAAGACAAGCGCGGGCCCGGGGGTGTCAATAAGGCGAGGGCCGAATCTTTAACAGCCGAAGGATGAGAGGGCAGATTTTCGAAGACCATCGCCTGTACTAACAATACGCTCGCCGGATATAACGAGGCCGTGATCTCGCCTGCCCAACTTCGCTCCGAGGAGAAAACCGTCGATGGGCCCCGCACCAACACCACACGCTGCTGGCCGCACCAACACCGCCGCGCGTTCGCGGTATTTGGCGTCCCACGAGTCATTCAAACTCCGGCTCATCAGACATTTATCTGCTCTGGCCGCGCTGCGTTCGCGTGCACTTGTCACGGCGAACCCGTTGCGCCGAGATAAGCCGGCCATTCTTCGTTGGTGGCATTTCATTCGATTTGGAAACTAGAATTATGCATGCATGCATCAGATAATCAGTTCCAGTTGATATTATTTTAATGCAGCCTGCTCGGTCGTTATTCCACTTTCATTTCGCTTTTATCCCGTGACTAAATTCAGAAATTCCCTCTTTCCCCCTCCCTCCCTCCCTCCCTCTTCTGCTTAACACTCTGCTGTTAATTGCTATATTTCAAACTTGTTTCTGCCGCGCTTATCTTTGACTAATTTGTCAATAGAAAGTTTTATGACTTCTGTGATTCGTAAACGTCAATGATTCGTATGTTTAGTTGAAAGCGATACCTCGCATTCGCGTTAAGTATTTAGATCAACTCCGAATTGTGCATTCAAATTGTATTACCTTGTAAGTGTGTTATTTTACGTATACAAGCGCAGTCATTATGCATACGTTGATTAATGCAGACGCCGCCCGTTATTATCGTCGTTGCTCCTTCAAGTTATCTTTTCATAAATTACAGACAATAAAGAATCCCGGCTAAAATCAAACAAACTTGAAATTAGTGCAAGTTACTTTAATTAAACAGACTGGGAGTTTATTGAAATCTCATTTTTCCAGGCAACTATTTTAACAAACAATTAAAACGCGTTAGTTATTGCAACTCGGATAATTTGTTGTTACTCGAGTAATTATTCCTGCTCCCGGCTTCACTTATACTCCATTGTACGAATCCGCCGACTGAAGTTGCAACAAAGTTTAATTTGGTTAAATTCATTTCAACTTTGACAAAATTCGACCAAGTCCACCCATGTCTTCTATCAAAATCTTAACTTTACTCCTACAACGGAACTCATGTGAAGATTTCTCCGCGAGATGTTCCCCTTTCATATCGCATTATATAAATTAAATTAAGCCGATGTATAAAATTAATTTAACGTCAAAAAAAATCTATGGAAAGAATGGGCCCATATAATAGCATGGCTACACTTTTTTCTTCTCCTTCTTCTTCGTATCCGCAAAAAGAATCTGAAATACAAAAACTTGTCGAAGAAACGTTTAAACGTCGGCAACGCCATTTCAACGAAATATATTCGTCGTATCAAAAACAAAGCGGGAGATCAAACGTGGTATCAGCGTGACATACAAAATGAAGATATATCAAGATTAATGAAATTGTAATACGTTACAGTGGGAGCAAACAGCGTGGATAAATTGGAGAGTGCCAAGTTGTCATTCCACGTGTCATTGGGTGGCCTAAGCACGTTTACATCGCGAGACTCAAATGTTCGAGTCGTGGCTAACGTCGCTGCCGTTGTTGGCGATCGATCGCAATTTTCGTCAGTGAGTCACGACGAGATAGACAGGTAGACAGAGAGGCGAATAGACCGACGAGGACGGGGCAACGGTGTCCCCGCAACGAGTTAGGGTTACGTATCGGCACTGGGGCGGAATGACTAAGCTATACTGCCGGGCGAAAAAGTTCTTCACTTTCTTACGATTCAACTGAATCCAAGGGAGGGTTTATCCATCTGAAATTTATAGCGCCAGGAAAAGGAGCAGTTATCAACTGTCGCATCAGCAACTCACGATTAGTACAGATTCTTTCGAAAGTAATGCACCCGGAGTCAACTCGCCGGAATTCGACGTCTCCTTATTTATTCCGCGTACGTCCCGGTAAATGGAATCATAAATTTGTACCACCCATCGGGTAATATTGCGCCGCGCTGTCAACGGACAACATTCCCATTATTTCTGTCACTGGCGTTCGATCGAATGCGAATTTCAATAGCGGATCCGCGGCACAACTTTATTATTCATCATTTGGTAGATGGTGTTGATCACAATGATACTACCTGACCGCACGCGCTGTATCGAATTTCGGATCGTTTTCACGAAGTAATCACAAAATTACAGATGTCGGCGCGGGCAAATACCGCTTCGCATGATAGTAATTAAAGCATCGCATATCGGCGAATTGCGAGCCAACGTACTTTGCGTCCAATGGTTTATTTTTGTTGCGTTGCTTTTTTAAAATCACAATTTGCGTTTCATTTCGAAGTGCACGTGAAGATCATTTAAAATAAATGTCAAAATAAAGCTGCTTGGTGGCTGTAATTTTATTATGAGCTTCGGCTTTACCCGGAAACAAAGGCAATGAAATAGCCAAACTGATAGTAATACTGCAGTCAATTACGACTTGTGTATTAAAATGCGTTAATAGTAATTGAATGGCAATTTATCAAATTCGCAATTTCGGCGAAATTGTGGTGGTACTTATGTTGAATGAAATTGTCGAATGCATTTGATAGATTAAGTTTAGTTATTTAACATCATTCTTATATTATTGTTAAAACGATTTTAATTATTTCGTATTTAATGATGTGATGAAAAACATAATTTAATATTATCTAACTGTTTTTGATTAAAGTTTTGTGCGATTGAATTTGACGATAATACGCGGAAATAATCCGTACAATAGAGTTCGTTTAAAAAAGCGAAATTCACCTATCATACTGACGTGATATATTTTTCAAATTTGATACGATATTTCGCAAGCAATTTGTATTTTTTTAGAAAACGACTATTTACCATTCTCTGCGGGCTTCGTCATTTTTTAACGTAAAACTGTTTTAAAGGGAGAGAGAATGGTGTATTTTGCAGTTTGTAAACGTTAAACTAAATTTCAAATACGCTAAAATTTATAGTTTCAAATTTAAAGTCAATTTAAAACTTATTTCATTTACAATATTGTTCAGGCTCGGAGTTTTATGAATTAAATTATAATGTGCTAACATCATAATTTATATGCATAACCGACCATTGTGTGCATAACATCAATACTCAATACTGATTTCAATGATTCATTAAATATAATTTTAAATATTTATTTTACTTACCATTTCTAAACGTTTGTGAATGAGTATTCGAGAACATTGAGCTCACTGTTCTATCGATTCATAAAAATTAATTCAAGTGTTCTAATAAATTTAAATGAGTCACGAAAATTGATTTTAATAATTTATCAATCGTGAATGTAGAATTTCTTTCAATAAGTGATTCGGTAATCGTTGACGTGATTGAATAATTTTTATTAAACTGCGAAATTCGCATTAAACTCTTTTAATTTAATATTTTACTTTCCAAAGAGAAAAAAGCAAAGTCAAACTAAATACGTATGATTATAAATTTCCATTTAAAGTAATTTTCAATTATCTAGATAATTATTATTTTTAACAAAACAGATTTAACTCATTTGTAAAATAAAGTGCTATTGTTACATTCTTTTTCTTACATGCATTAAATATTATATACAACATTTGTTTTAGAATATTCTCCAAGACAATAACAAGTTAAAGTTGCCCGAGGTAATTTCATTTGTGTAGCATGGTACTAGTACTTTTTGCTTACGTTAAGAAATGGTAATAAACGTTTTATTTAGCACATTTCTTATTTTATTTTTACACCCTTTTGTGTAAGCTCTATTTTTATTATTTTAATATTATTTGTATAACTCCAGTCAATGCGTTCACTGAAATATAATTGAAATAAAACTGTCAATTACTCATTTATGGTATACATAAACATTTTTTTATTATTTCAAGTATAAAAGAATTTAGCGCAAGTTTACACCATTTTAATTCAAACGTTTGTTTAATAAACTAAATTCATTCCACTCTAATTTTAAAACCACCATTACACTGAGAGAAAGCAGCCATAGTTGTTATTACTAAACTTGCTTTAGTTAAAGTTTCAGTGGTTTTAATAACTAGTAATTGCGTGAATGAACTGGAGTTATAGTTCTCCATACTAAAATGATAAATTAGTTTGATTAACTAACATCCACGTTTATTTTTCAAGAATACTAGAGAATTTTAGTAATTACCTCCATATTGTTTGTTTATGCAATCTATAGATCTTTATTATATTGATCTAATTTTCTATTTTAATTAATTCGCAATATTTATAATGACAAATTACAGTAAGCAAACGACTTTGTTATACAAAAAATGTAAATAAAGTACGCTAATCACTAACATCACGGTTTTCTCTCAGTGTGGTTACGGATATTATTCAAGGACATGTCCTTATGGAATTTAAAATCAGGAAGCATTGAACTTGCAGCAAACAAGATTTGAGCCACGCGCGACCCCCGGAACCCTTGGGTCTTAGGTCGTCGATCAAGGTGCTCGGTGCATTTCCATGTGACCCTGTCGCCCTACGTACTCTAGGTAATCCCAAGTAAACCATGACCAGTCTCAAGGTTGATTCTAGCTGCCTATTCGTCTCGTAAAGTCCTAGCACTGTGCAAGATGGATCTAACATCCTTCTCCCTTTCATTTTTACGCACCTCAGACAGGTTGCTGAGTTCCTATTTGAATTGAAATAGAAAAAAAATTAAGGGTTTATGCCCTACCCCGGTATACAGGTTATCGGAGGCTGCAACCTATTTTTTTGTATGAAAAGTTCTTTCAATCTAATGTATATGGTTAGGTATAATTGAATTAGATATAATTAACTGTATTCTTTTTTTTCTTTTAATATTTCATCTCATGAAATTAATATTAGTTTATCTTTTATTTAATTATTTAAAGGGAAGTACATATGTTATATTATATTCAACTCAATATTCGTTTTAAAAGTTGAATATGTTGTTTTGATATATTTGTTTATCACTTTTTGTATCCGTTTAAAAATATTCGTTATAAAGTTTCATAGTTTTCCGAAACCGAAATATTTGCGACCAAGATTCGTGTCAAGGATAAAATCTTTGTGGGAAATTAAAGCTGTAAAATTCAGAAATAACCTCTAAATTAGCAATACATCGTTTGGTGTATTAATTTTGGATGTATTTGCCAATGAATTGTTTTAAATCGTAAAATGAAACTGTTGCCACTGTACTATAAAATAACTGAAACGTAACCAATATTGCGACATCAATTTATTCATATTCGTTTGCATTATTCATGTATATTATTACATATTAAATAATTCACATTTGAAAATATGAGAATTCGATTATTTGATAGGAATTTAATATTAAATAATATTAATTTTTATAAAAGCAAACATTGGTTAAATAAATACTTAAAAAACACTCTTCTAATCTTTTGCTTCGTTTCAAGAAGCTCATTGTGAATTCGCGGCAAATCTGTATCTAAAGGAAAACTGCCTATTAGACCTATTAGACTTGCTTTCGGCGAAATGCCAAAAAGGTTACACAATTAGGTAATGGCTAACGTCCAGAACTAACTCTAACAAAACTGCCTTCGACCTGTGTTGAAACCTTCCGGCTTCTCGAGTCTCAGTACTATTCTTTTTTATTGTAAATTTTTATTTGTTTCTATTAAACGTGTCAAGAAGCAAATTGAAGGAACTTATATATATAATATAAGGCATTTTAAACTGACAAAAAATATATACTCTTTATGTATTTGTAATGTATGCTTTTGTGACTATAATTGTAGATTAACATTTTTTATTATAAGGAATAATAATCGCCTTATATTCCATATTAAACACACATATGTTTGTTAGTACATCAAAGTACATCAAAATCACAAGTATAACAATATTAACTATATGAATAGTTAATTTTCATGAATACTATACAATAAACCGATTTTTAGTCAAAATAACCATAATATAGTTAATTCAGCCGGAATTCTAGTTATCACAAAAATTAACCATATGACTTTTTTCTCAGTGTATAATTACAGCAATGGATGATATTATATGATCTCGTTGTTACACTAAAATTCAATTCCATATGCATGAAATATTCGATACACATTTACATTTAATTTCATTGTATTTGTCCATAAAAATTAAACTTACAAATATTGACAATTTAATATTTATTGTTATATTTTACATTACAACACCTAGTTGTTTTGATTCTATAGTATTAATATATAAAAAATATTATGCAAAAAGTTTTCAGTGAAGATAACTTTAGTTTCTGGCACCAATAACCTAATCTCAAGCAGTGTTGCATTTTGGTTAACTGTACCGGAAGTTGACTGTAAAATTACTGGAAACTCCGGCGTTATCAGTTATAATTTCGACACGGTCAACCATAATGTGTGACCTCTGAGATTGGGTTATATTTAATTAAAAACTCGCTTTGATTACACTTTTCCATGTCATTTGTCTAAATTCGATAACATTTCCTTGCACCGTTATACGATTCATATTTTTGTTTGAACAAAGTTTATATATTTTTCAATCACCAATTTTATTTATCGTAATTAAGATGATCTAATTGCTCTATTTTTATAAGTTTAATTTCAAAAGAAATGAAAGGAAAATTTGAAATTAATGTGTATGTGTGTGAGCGCGACTTCTGAGACCCGATTCATACTCACGGTTCCACTGATTTCTTTTGAAAATTATAATTTGATAAAATTGAAAACAACATAATGTTTTATTTTTATTTAACGTAATTGTTTGTGAAATCTGCTATTTCAGTATTTTACGGTTCGAAGGAACGACGGCAAGGAAGTGAAGAGCAATAAAAGTTCTTTTGAGAGATACGGTGATTTAATTGCCACCGCCATGAAAGCATCCTCAAGGAATACAGATGAAAGGTAGGTTGGAAAAAGTATTTACTTGCTAATCCGATGCATTACAAGTGCTTTTCATCGTAATTAGTCTCATGCTCGTCAAGCCAGAAAATATCAAAAAATTACCCGAACCCATCTAAGCTCATTCGCCACAAAATTATCGGTCACAATGAGTAACGCATTCTTGATTTATTTGCATATTAAATGTGTAATATGTAAACTTATTTTTAAAACTTAATCGCTACTAAAACAAGATTTAGGAGCGATTAAGTTCTTTTTTTTCCCTTGCAATTTAATAGCTATAAAACCAAAAATAAGTGTGTAAATTTTATTACAAGCATTTCACTCTGAGACCATTACAATCCTAGTCGATTAATTATTCATAGTGTTAGTCAAACTTCCATAAATAAATAACCCTTATATGAAAGTGGAATCGTCCCTTTATTTTTAACTAATGTCCAGTCCACATGTCACTTCGGTGTAGTACACAAGGTGATGTTCTCGTTTCGCAGTTATTTATAAAATATACCCAATGCGAAATATCGTCTATACATTTCCCGAAACAGCCATAAAATGAGCTTCAATCAGCAATTAAATTTATACGCCTTGTCATTTGCTTTGTCCAATAAGAATTTAACAACCGTCAATTCACTTAAAGTTCATGAAATTGATCACTTATCTACCGTCAAATTGAGCGATACTTTCTATTCAATTAAATATAAAAAAAAAAAAATATTTTAAAGCCAGACACAATTGCGGTTGGTGTACTACAAGATTCCTCAATATAAATCCGAATCACCGCGATATGGGATTTCGTTGAATTTGAACTTGGTTTTTTTGCAAAGAAAAGTCTCGCAGGGAGTTTTTGCCGTCCTTTCCCTCGCGCGCGCAACCCCGAGCGGTCCGGAAGTTTGAAGAAGGGAGAGGAGCGACGAGAGAAGGAGAACTAAGGAAGAACAGCGTCAACCGAATTACGGCGGCGGAATTCGAATGACGTAATCACGTGACAACACTTCATGCCTCGACGAGTAGTGAGTGCCACTCGTAGTCGTGCGTCGAGGCTACGCTTAGTGCGTTAAGAAGGATGTGCGAGTTAACTTAGCTTGTTACATTAGCAGAGTTACATGAACTCATTTCGCCTCGGACGCCATCTCCGTCGCGCCCGCGCTTAAATGCTTTTGTCCTTTTTTTTTTTTTCCCCCATCTCAAACGTCGCAATTACCACACTCCCGAGTCACGTTCACCGATAGAGACTTATCGGACCGTAATTCCAACGGTCGACTTTGCTGAAAAATATTCCGGATTAGCCCTCTACTTTATAACGCTAATATTTTCTATTACATTTCGTGATTGAAAATTGTCTATTATAACTTCGCTCGGCTAACTCTTTCCTAAAATAATGCCCTGCAAAATTGCTGACAATTCAATCAGCATAACTGGCTCGGAAACGGTTTTATTTTAGTGGCAATTCCCAGTCTGTGTCTACAATAAGAAAAACTGTTCCTTTCGGTCAGCGTCATTTGTATGGCAGATTTAACGAACCCTAAAAATCGCATTCCACGTGATATTTACCGAGTTCGGGCGGATGGGTGCGGTATGTCATTTTCTGAAAGAACTCAAATGATAACTCAACTGTGCTTTCGCAGTATCTGCTCTTTTAGGAACTTGAATTTTCTATCCGTTACAGAGAAGTTGCGTAGCGACAGGGGCAATTAACATGTTTATCGATATTTCTTTAGAAGATGCAATATTTAGGTTTCGAATGTACTTCAAGATACGTGTTTCTGCTCATTTGTCTGCCGCGGTTCTCGCGGCAATTAGCCTCGATTGAAAATTAAGTTCTCACAATGAAATTAAATAATTGGAATTGCTTTTTGTAACAGTTAATAAAGATCTTTCCGTTTATAGAATAAACATACTGTCCTTAACTAAAGTCGATGATCTTTTCATAACACATCTGTTTCATCGTCCATTATTGATACCTTGATTTATAGTTCAACCGAAGAAACGTAGGTGCCTTCGAATCATGTCTCGGCAGCATAAACCAGTTAGACTTGTTCCGTCTTATTTCATGCTATTCTGTGATAGGTGGTTAAGAAAATGGAAATGTGGATCACGTGACATTAGCAGCTAACGATCGTATTCTAGCTTTTCGCCCAGTATCATTTGTTTACACTCGAAAAGTTAAATATTACAGTTTAAAAGTTTTCCATTGATTGAATACTGTTTGTTTGGTAAATGCTGGTTTCAACTATTATTTAATACTGTCAATCTTTCGGACGGAAATGTGATATTTTTGTTTATTGCCTTTTTAAGAGGAAAAGATTTAATTAACTTGACTACTCATCGTATTATCGTTTATTCGATTTTCAAACAAATGCAGTCGATTTTTTGTTACCATTATGAATATTTATTGGCAAATTGAATATGATATTGCGAACAAAAAGTGCAATAAATTTATCGAATTTGTATAAATTTCCGCTTCCGCCAGCGTTCTTAAAGTATTCAAAATATTATTAATTGATGGATTTGAGTTGACAGGTTCAAAAAGGAAAAAAAATCGAATGTCAGATTTTTCCAACGTTTTTCGCTAACATATATTTTTCCTCCAACCACGGTGCTTTGACGTAACGGTTTAACGTGTGTCCCATCTGAGGAGGTCAGATCTTAATCTCGTTTAACAGTGAGTCACGAACAGAGTTGGACGGTCACGAAAGTACAAATTCTTCATTCGATGGTTCAGGCCACGTTGACTGTCCGCCGCATACCCAATGCTTGCCTCTATGAGAGAATAAAAATTGCCAAGGGAACAAAACTGTTGCAATTGTTGCCCAGCCAAAATGAGTGCATCTTTTTAGATTTCACAAAATAGCTCCTTTAATGTGTCTGCCAATACCGTAATATATAATTTTACACCCTCAGTTTTGTCTTAAGATTGTACCCAGCAAAGACTTTTGCATTAGGCAGCTTATTCATTTCGTGCTTACTTTAACCTATAATCTTCTTTATCTATTCTAAGTTGGTAACTGATTAGAAGTAATCCGTACAGTAGTCTAATCAATGCAAACGCTGAAACATATGTAAATATTCGGTGTCAGGGATTAGATTAATTAGTATCGTAGATATTTGTGTTCGTTTCACGTTGATGAAGTCGGTACGAATAATCACGACTAATTACTCAATTCCATTTAAATATACTCCGTAAATAGAAAGCCATCGATTTTATTATTATTATTTTTCCATTTTATTAACACATTGATGACTGATTAATGTGATTTGATGTCACATACGGTTAATTGTGAAAAACTCTGACAGTACGTGTCTAATGAGTGATTAATATTATTGACTTAATTGCCCCTTTAATTGAAACGTATTGGCATGTCGATGCCTTATGTAAATATTTAACCCTTTCAAATTCACATTTACGATTCTTTTAAAAAGTACAATTTTCAAGTTTATATCCAAATAGTGCTTTAAAATAGAACGACAAATTAATTAGACTATTTTTTCCCCTGAATTTTATTTATTCCTTTCAAAGTTTCTTTTAAATTCCAATTATTCTTTGCAAAATTCTGAAAGAATTGCTTTGCTGCTTTCATTGCGCGATATGTGTAACAAAAGTATTCTTATTAGACTATTTTTATTTATTCCGACAAATATATATATATATATGTATGTATGTATGTTGATGTTGAGTCAGTAATGATCGCGGAGAGCCTTCGTTACGTTTACCCTGTTCGACCTTACTCAAGTTTCTCATACGGCATTCACCTATAAACCTATATTTCAAAAGTGATATATACTAACTCGCCGAGTTCCTCATTATCAAAATACACGCTATTATTTGCCGAATTTATTAACACCGTCATTAGCGCGCGTACAATCCCACCGTAATCAACTTTTGCTTTCAATATTGCCGGGCAAACGCCAGGTGCATAAACGCAAATTGCAATTACAGTCCGTACAAATTATCGGCACACTTAACTGAAACGAGATAGCGTCCGACGGATTCCATGAATTTCGCGTCTTTATACGCGGACTGTTTTCGATTTAGGTGACAACGCGTCCGACAACGTGCATAAGCGCGTAATTCATCGATTCGTTCCAAGAAGCGCTTACCGCAATTTCTCTATAACTGATACATTTTATGCGGGCCACCTATAGCCCAGAATGCGTTAAATCTATCGACACTTGAAATACTGCGGATTCTTTGGCCGACAGCGCCATTCCTTTTCGCGCGAAAGACAACGCCTCTCGGCCCGGCTGCAATTTTAACTGCGCGCATTTCGAAAGCGACGCGCGCAACGAAAAGTTACGCGTCTAAATAATAACCGAGCGGGGCGGCTTGTTGCATTGGGATACTCGACACGTCTGGAAAGAACAACAATGCCGTGTGTTATTTTGAATGCTGAAAATGTGCCGCGCGCCATTATCCATTCCGGCGCGTGAGAATCGAATAGCGCGGCAAGAAAAATGCCTTTCTCGTTCGTTTCGCTCGTCTCTCTTTCCCGCGGATACATTCCGCCGGCGGATGGGCTCGCAGAGACAACGAGGAAGAAAAATCTGCACGACGGGAATTCGAGCGCGGCCTCGGGTGGTTAGTGGAAAGCACCGACCGGCCGGTCCGCTGCAGCCCGAATGCGTAATCTTTGCAGGGGTTGGCGCTCTCTGTTTTTCGATCCCATTGACCGCCGGGGGTAATTATTGTTGCAAGGCTAAAAGGTCTCTCACGCTCTCGCATCCCTTCCTTCGCCGCTTCCTCGGCTAGCTCGGCCCGTACGACAATCGATTCCGGAGCAAACCGGTCACTTGCCGCTGCAATTTCTGCAGCTCCCCCTTTCGTCTGCACTCTACTTGTTCTTCCTTCGATTGTCCTTCCTGTTTCCTCGTTGTTCCTTTACTCGGCTCATCGGTAATTCCGTCCTCCAACTTCTCCTTTTATCGCACAACAGGCGATTATCTCTCCGTCCTTTAATGCGCGCACAGTTTGGCGACGACGAAAACCTTTCCGCAACTGGTTCGACCATCGGGTCTGGGGCTTCTTTGGACGAATCGATAGAACGGGGTCAATTGAGAGCGCGAATACGAGTCTTCCACGGAGAACTTGACGCTGAATTGATTTTTTTTTCTGTTCCCCTCTTTTATCGTACGAGGGCCTACATTTGTGCGATAATGCGATGCTCGCTGCCGGAAATTTGAGCCTGGCCACCGAGATAGCGCCGATACGAATTGCGCCCGGGAGGTCCCACGTGTAATTACGAATAGCCGGCTGATACGCGCTAGATCGGATTATGAAATTTTTGGTCGAAAAATGTTGCGCTTATTGGCTAGTGTTGTACATGATTGATTGGTCGAGGAATGGAGGGGGACATAATTTGTCGGCAGTTAATGGGAACGCAATAAATTATTTTTCAACTGTTACGCAGAGATGTGTTGTAAAGAAGATTATTGTATTTTATTTATAAATCCCTTCTTTGTGTGTTTCAAATGCGAACCAAGTCGTTACGGAAGTTGAAACAATAACTTTTCCCTTGGAATCTTTTACATATTTGCGCGCATATTTGTTCGGTACGATATATAGTAATAACGCGTCGTAGCATTTTTACTGGCAAATTTCGTTGCGAAAATTCTTTAACGTTAAGAACATATTTCTGTAAAGTTGGCGAGTAAAAGTTTATCTCGCGTAAATATTAAACTTGTGTAATTGTTGTTATTAACGTTATTACATTAAAGAACTTGTGTTTGATTACGTTATCGCCGCGTCGAAACGTTTAGATTTATTTTTATTCGTTTCAATAAATCTCCGCTAATTGCATACATTAGGCAGATTATAAAACAATTTTCGATAATAAGCTTGATTAGAATCTCTATAAATTATTATTAAAACAACTCAATGAACTTCCAGGGCATTTGATCGTCAAAACCACCGTTGAAAACAACCGTGCTTTCCTTGTGTAATATAACCGACGGCATTAAATTAACAGCATATTATAGGTTATTTAATATATTTTTCGAACGCGTCATTAATCACAATTACGTTGGTGGTAATTTATAAATTCTCGCGCTCTCCAGTGGAACTTAATGGCCTACTGTAACGATACATCGGCTAATACCTAGTTTAATTTTACATAATGTACAAACATTGTCAACATTTTGTGAAACATTATTCGCGCCAGGAAAATAGCCTCACGCGTGCGCGCGGCATTTGCGAAAGTTTCGCAATCTAACGCGAAAGAAATCTCGTACGCAACAATTGCATTTAAACACGTAATTTTATCGCGCCGTATCTATTTTTATCGGCCATTACATAAAGCGAGCATAATGTTCAAATTAAAAAGAAAAAAAAAAAAGATATCTCCCGCGAAAGCGATTAAACCCGCAAACACTGTGCCCTTTAATGCGGCACATCGGTCGAGTTACGCGTCCTGGCAGTTCTTTTCCTCCGCAGCCCTTAAAATCTGTCGCAGCGACGTACGGCGAAAAAGTCAAGACAAACATAATTAGTTCATGTTCAACCCCATTTTAATCGCCGGCCTCGGCATCCACGTCGTATATCTTGATCCGACGAAATGAATCTCGCCTCGTAGCCTGTGGCTAATATCCTATGAATCACATCTCGCCCCGCTAATAAAGTTAGCAAAGTAAACTCGACGGGCGAGCGGGACGGTTGACTGGTACACGGACGATACAGCCTCTTTATTCGTCCACGCGGAAAGTAACCTATCTTACATTAATGTCTCATAAAATCTTAGCCGCAGGAAAGACCGATGCGGAATCCCCCTAGCGCAACTTCCTCATTAAGTGGAATCGACGTGGCTCACGTGTGGGACTTAAACCGCACACCTAGAGCTTTCGATTAGCTCCTATTAAACCGCGCTAAACTTAATTCGTTGCTTCATCGGGGCAATTCCGCCTTCTGATTCGTTGGAGTGGCGTTAAAGCGCAAACCACTCGGCACGTTGCAACTTACTTATCAACAAATATCCTTATATGGACCTCGAGCGAGTCCGCGCCTCTGTGCCACGCTCACGGTTTATGGTCAGTTGTGCCCGTTGCTTCATTAATTAACATGGAACATTCGCGTCACCTCTCGGCACAAAACATCCCCCCCCCCCCTTTTAAATTGCCTTAATTAATTAAACAATAAATCAGCCGGCAATTTATCGCCTTTTGTTATTGCGATTCTTTGGACTTTAATGTCTAAATTTACGCCATGCGTTATTCAATAAAACCACTTCTTTCCCATATACCAAGAGAGCGTGCTTCTCGAAGCATATCTGTAAACAATCTAGACGTTTGTTTGACTTCTCAAAAGGCGCTTACTTTAAAAGGATTCTTGTATATTTCCTTTTGGGAAGGAATAGATTGAAAGTTAATGTTTTTCCCCTACGAGTCATTTGTATAATTGTACTGTACCAAATTGAAGTTTAGAAACATTGTGTGACTGACGTTTTTTTTTTTTTCCACAAATTTATTCAAATCCCCTTGAACGAAGCGTTCTTCGCGAAGCCTATTTGTTAACGAAAACTGGATACTCATTTTGGATGCGCAGCAGGGACCAATTTGAAAAACCAGTGAGCGTTCAGACGGATGGGGAACAGGTTTGAAAATGCAGTCTAGTAGCCTATCAGTAGCTCAATTGAAGCCGTGCATCTAAATGCTCGCCCCGCTTTTAGTTAGAATGGCGACGCAACAAAACGGTAAAATGATTCGCGAAAATTCAACAGTTTCGTTCGAGTGTAGCGTAATTGAATCAGCGCGGTTAAAGCCACCATCGCGTTTTCGATGCTGAACTTTTTAATGGCGAACGCCGAATCAAAGGTGCGGTGTGTTTCATAAACATGAAAACGTCGATGCGACACACACACACACACACTGCACCTGCGAGTCGAGCAAAAGAATACGAAGTGGCTTGGACTTATTACTCTCACACAGTCGGCTCCTCATTTTCATATCACGGATCTAGACTTTGTGCAAACTTTTCATATTCCACACGAAAGTTGGCGCGCGTTCCATCTCGGAGGAATATAGAACTCGAGATCGCACGAAACTGGCGGTGCTTAAGAATGACGAGCCGAAGCGATGAGAAGAACGAAGGTGAAAAGGAAGAGAGGAAGAGAGAAAAAAAAAGGCCAACGGGATTTCTCGGCGAGAAATGAGGAAATGCGAATGAGGAAAAGAAGAGGCGCGAGGGTGGATCGAAGGATCATCGTTCGATATAACGCCATTGTCGGGAGTGGCTCGAAACACGTGCTTTTAACCCTCCTATCGTGTCTGGTTCCAAAAGGCGCTCGTTTTACAAGACGCTGGTGTCCGATATTGTCGTCAAAACGCGTTTTTAGTGCCCGCGTTGTTCCGATAAGGCTGCGAGACGAGACCAAACGTTGCATGGAAACGCTCAAGACTCGACTATTGTCGGCCGTCTTTTCAACTTCCCCGGAAACTGTTTGACACAAGTCGACGGGAACGAATATGCTTATTTTATCTTCGCATTCAAGTGGGTAATCTGCGGGAACAAATTTTCACCGAGCCGGGGCTTTGGATAAAGGGAAATTTATTGTTGATCCAAATAACCTCCACTGTCACTCTTTATCGGATGACGGGATAATTAGATGCGCGCGCATTATTTGTCTCGTATTTATTCGTCGGCATTTTTCCTTCTCTTTTTCGGTTATTTATGCACAGGAGCGAGTCGCGGGCATTTTTTTCCTTGGCACAACGTACCAATGGTGTTATATTTCAGGAATATAACGGGCGAACTTTAAATGTTTGCAATTAACGTAAGTAAGCGGCTAAGAGTTCTCAGCAACTTTTGCTTTACTAGTCCCGTAGTTAAGATCGCAAAGTCATGATGTTAAATGTAGATGGGGAAGTACGACGTGAGAAAGACAATGGTCGATGACATTAAACAAAACTACCCATGTGGAAATTGCCAGCACTGACAAACGGCCCATGCTTGGGCCAGTACTGGCTGCCAGCATACGGCAGACTGCATTGGCCCAGCATTGCGGAAGAGCCGAATGACAACAGATTCTGTCGTATGCCGGATCAATAACGGCAGTTGAATTGTTTTGTTTAACGGGCTTCAGCCAGTACTGTGCCAGTACTGGTTTACAATAA
>JABFPN010002065.1:0-24348 GCA_022817305.1 Leptoteleia sp. ZL-2020
CGCTTGTTCAGTATTGAATCCATTTAATATAAGTGGAAATAATTCTTTATATAAATATATGCTTTCTTAAAATAATTTATTCTTATTATAACTAGAAATTCGCTTTGTCCATATAATGAATGAAAATTCCATTTAATATAAGAATATTCTATAACTCAAATGAACATTTTTGTGAGTGTAGTTGAAATAAAACTATATTGCTTTGAAATCACTAGGTAACTTATTCAGGTCCTGTTTAAATAAAAAAAAAACGAAATTTAATAATTTTAGAAATTTATTCCGTTGTATTTACAAAATTTCTGCACCGTGCCAATACTGAGTCAGTCGTAATTCGATACTGGGTTTGTATTAAATAACTTAAAATTTCTTATCTGGTCAGTACTGAATGACCACGGAAACAATAGTAAAACGATACTGTGCCAGCATTAAATCAGTAGTAAATCAGTACTGAGTCTGTACCGACAGACCACTGGGCCGTAGTACGGCCGGTGTTATCACACCTGTACAGGGCCAGTTGGGCATCAGTACTCAGTCAGTACTCAGTCAGTACAGATGCCAGTACCGGCAACTCTGGCGTCGGTATTGTGCCAGTATTGTCCCGTATGTAAATTTCCACCTGGGTATATATTTGGATATTCTGAAAGAAGTTTGTTTGTAATAAAAAATAAATTCTGAATTAATTTTGTAATAAAGTTCACAATTTAAAAATAAAATAAGTTTTTAGTTTAGCATTATTATACAAACTTTTGTATGTTTTTATATAATAATTTTTTCCGTAATGCTCAATATAAATAATAAACTGTATCAGAATTTTCTAATACTTAAATGAATCTTCATTTTCTATGTGTAAACTGAATAATTACGCTTTTCGTTTTACATATCAAACAAATTTTTGCCACAAAGGGTTTGTGTTCGTTTCTTACTTGAATAATAAACTATTGATAAATGAAGAAAAAGGGGAATAGAAAGAAAGAGAGAAAAAAAGGAAGAAAACTCCCATAATTGATCTGTAGAATAATTATAAAATATAATTTTCAATGACCCAGGTAAATGAATGTTTTAGGTATTGAATTAATTCCTCATAAAAACGTAATAAATTCGGTTTTCGGTTAAATTAACATAAATATCAATGAATAGTTAAAATTGTTTTTTTTTTTTTTAATGTTCTTTATGCGTATCATTATAACTATTTTTTATTACTTCTTTTTAAAAAAAGGAATTAAATATCAAATAGGTGCCTTATTGTGATAACGCGGAATTTAAAAGATTTGTTACATTTTCTGAATAAAAATATAATAAAAAAATGCAATGAATAAACAATAATCGAACACCTAAATAATAAATAATTATATACGTTTAGGAATATTTGCATTGTTATTTACAATATTTTTAGTTTAATTAGCTTTGTACTTTATATTAATATTTGAATAGACAGAGATGTAGTTCTGTAATTTATTAAAACAATAACTGTCCAGAAACATGTTGTTATATTTATAGAACATGGTTATACTGCTACATGTTGTTATAATAATTATATAAATGTTGTATTTTCATTGCATAATTATTATTATCGATTGAAATCAGTTTAAGTGACATAATTGTTCCACTAAAATAGTACTTATTCTTTGTTGCTGATTAGTACATGAATATATATGAATTTAATGTTATGCAAAAATATCTGTTACACTAGTAACTAATTTACAATAAATATGGTATATATATATATGTATTTACATATATGTATATATTTTGACGTATATGTGTATGTATTGATATATATTAACATTTATACGAGCTGGATAAAAAACATCCTCGACGATTTCATATTGTAGATTTCACAACCTTTCGCACATATTCGCACTTTCTTTCTCATTTTTTACAGTCTGGGCACGTAAGACACCGCATGATATATATGACTTTCCACAAATGCATAGATCGTATATAAAATGCAAGAGCAAAGGTATTGTAGAGAATGCACGTAATTTAAGCTTAAAATTTTTTCGACACAAATTTCGTTCACAGATATAAATGGAAAATTTCAATAAATATTTTATTGTGTCAATAAATATATTATAATCCATATAAAATTGAAGAAAAATCATTTCATACAAGTAGAAATGAGATTTGAAAATATTATTGTTAGGCCTGTTAACGAACGTATATGAACATGTTCGAAGATTAATAAAAATTAAATCCGTTCAAGTGTTGGAAAAGGTCAAATTAATTATCAATACTTCATTTGATTCAATATAATACTAAATCAATATAAAATATAATTAAACATTTTATGCGTGTATCAATAATTAGTATGTTATTTTAAAATAAATATAATAATTAAAAAGCGAATTAGAAATTGTTCAATCGCGAATTAGATAGAATAAATTCTAAATGAAGTTTTCCATTTAAACATTTCATAAATAGTTTAAAGTTCTTTCTTTCCGTTCCGTACACAGCGCATGTTAAAATTATAGCGTCAGATTAATGGCAATATGGATAAATTATTAAATAGCATTCAACTTTGGTTTTCACAACGTGGATATTGGAAATATTTCTTCATTTTTTAGGAATTAAATTATTGCAAAAATGTTTAATAAGAACAGCATCATCAAAGAAATGCGGTATCCACGTTGAATGAGATCCACATAATTAGTATCTATACTTTTTTAAACACAATTTTTACTTAGTTGATGTTGTATTTTATAGATTAATATCGACATAAGACAATTATATTAGATAAGTGTCATAGTTAAATAGCATATGTCTTATGCTGATTTAGAAATGAAATGTTTTGTGTCTCTATATGACTTTAAATTAAATATTTTTTGTGAAGTGAATGCTTCGTTGTTAATATCATTAGTACAATAATTAAACAGTGCAAACAACAGAAACATTTCATTAAAAATTTTATTATGTCGTTTGACGATACTTGTCAAAGGATATGAATAGATTACACTGAACAATTTTGTAATTTTACATTAATTACTATCTTTAAACCATAAAACGAAACATTATTTATTCTTGATTTATAACATTGAATGTAACCTATATAATTAAATAATATCAAGATGTAATTATTTAATTGTATAAAATCATGTCTGATATTGTTTAGATAGTTGAAGAAACTCATTTGACACACTAGTATTTTTAATTAAAATAAATAAAATGTGACAGTTGTGTATTGATTTTTTTTAATTTATTCAAACTTAACACTTCTCGTAACATAATTATTTACAGATTAATAAATAGTTTCATATTAATTAAAGATAATGCAAAATTAGTCATTAGTAACATTGCAAATAATTGTCAGTGTAGTTAAAGATATTTAGTGTTAAGTAGGGTAGCTAACATGTGTAGTGGTTTGTTACAGACGACCACCATCCTCCCCCCACATTCACCCCGCCAGAACTGCCCAAGATGGTTCACGTGAGAGGTACAGTCACACCTCAGTCAAACCATGCTACAGTCTCGCAAGCTGCTCTCCTATTTCTATTAATCGCAATGATTGACAGCATCGCAACTAAAAGTTTATAAAATGCTGATGCCCAAATTACGCGATATATGCTGCAGTTTGCTCTTATAATATATCTCTTATATATATATATATAATGCTGACAATAATTTTTTATGTTGATCGACTTACTTTCACTAACAAAATGGTAATCGTACGAACGATAGATAATTGTTCCATTTTTCAAATAAAAAATATGTAATTGTGAAACTGGGTCGATGCTACTTTACTAAGGGTTTGAAATTGCGAATCACGACACATACCTCGAATTATAAATATGTCTGTTATAATTTTATTGGACTACTTATAATTCAGTTACTTAATGGAAAGTGATACGTCTATATATATTTTTAAAAATATATTTGATAAATTTATAATAATTTTTATTAATGTTTAAAAAAATAAATACATTTTATCCAGTATCACTTTCAATTTGCATGCCTTTTGCCATTGTAATGTAGTGAGTATTTATTTTTTCCTTAACTAATAAAGTTCATACGAGCGCACTGATGATTTGTTTTTGTTAATTATTATTAATATTTTCATTCAAAATAGTTTTAAAATTTTCTATAGATTTAATAGTTATTCCAAATAAACATAAATTACTCAAGAATTAAATATTAGAAATCGAGAGCAGTTTAGCTAGAAATAGATGTATTTCTTTAAAAAAATGCTTAGATAGTTAAACATGCATAGAATGTATAATTTTAGAATTATAATAATTAATTATAATAATAATTAATTAATACATTCAAATTAATCATCTATTAGAAGTAGTTATTTCACCTTTAACATATTGTTAATATTTAAAAATATACGGTCCAACATTATTTTATTTTCCTAAAGTTTTCATTTACCAATGCATGCTTTAATAAAATTTATTAACTAGTTAATGTTTAAAATTACAACAATTTTTAAATTGAAAGTTTTTTATTTAAATTATAATATTAATTATTCTTTTGTTGTTGATAGTAGTTTATTAATAATAAGATTAATTAATATAAAGTGATTATTAAAATTGTAACAGTAGATCGGATAATATACACAATTTAGATTCAGTATAAAAAAAAGCGCAATGCACTAACACGGTAAAAATTAATAAAAATCCTTCCGGCACTTATAAACACATCTAGGACGAGATATGCGCGCCTGTAAGCATGGGGCTGTAGGTCGATACATGAAGCATTGTGCAGTACGGGGGGAGCTAGGTTTATAACTACGTGATGCCCGATATAATCAACCATTATAACTAATTTTTTAACTATAGCCGATAAATTTTTATTGATTGTTGACTAATTGTAATCTATACATTTTAGGTGAAATCAATCGTGATCGGGACGATCCCAATGGTAAGCTGTGATGTATCATTAGTTTTTATCTAACGCTACTAGAGCGTTAATTCTGTATCTGCACAGATGCAACTTATACTAACAGAGAATGATGACACTTTTAATAATATATATAGATTCTAAATTTTGCCTCGTATGAACATTTAGTTATTAGTAATTAGTTGAATACACTCAAAGAATAATACCCAATTGCAAATAGTAAATTTACCAAATTTCATATACAATGTATAAAGATTATAATTTTACAAGCATATTTAATTATAACTGATATACATAGAGTTTTTCCAAGATTAGTTCAATACAGATTTTCTTTATTCAAATACTTCCTTTAAGTATCGTTTTGTATATATATATATACTTAAAGAGTTTTTGGCAATACATGTTAAATATCAATAGTTAAAAAACAGCTTTCAATTTGGTTCATTTTTTACTATTATTTTATATATAAATTATATGTTAAAAATATATACAATTATTATAAATTAAACATGGAAAATTTTATTTTCGCAATATTTCAAAATAGTTTAATGTACATTTCGAAGTGAAATTTAAAATAAAAATTCAACATAACATTTATTTAATTTAGTAATATACGTAATACATTACTGTATACATGTATTTCTTTTAGTGTTTGAGTAATGAACTTAAATTTTATGTTATGATGTGTGACGTTCCCAATTATTTGTCCTCTGCATGTACTCCACTTTATGACGTGCATAAGTACAAATATTACTATATATTAAAATATTATGCTAATGACACAATATTTAATATGTTTGTATTATTTATACACTGAGAAAGAAGTTGATAGTTACATCAACTAGAAAAGTGTAGTTAATTTAAGATATTTAAAGTAACTATTGTGATTATGTGTTTGTGCAATGTAAATTATGATAGCTGAATTTTTTTCTCAGTTTTAATGAATAATTATCAAAAAATAATTAAACAAGGAAAAAGAATTATACGCTTAACTGCACCAAGACTGCTTGCTTAATGTTATCTTTAATCTCTTCTAAGCATAAAACTAATAGCTATAAATGACAGGTGAACACAAAAAAGTGAATACCAACTTACCATATTACACCAACAATTTTATAAACACTAACTTAGAAAAAATAATTAAGATAAAATATTCAGTTATATTATCCTATGTTTCAGCTATGAGAAATCATCGAAATTCTGTAGGTATGACGATGATGAATTCGACGAAACAAGTCAATAAGGTGAAACCAAATGTAAACAGAACTGCAAATGACACCTTATCTAGTCCAAATCAGCCGTACAATCAGAGGTATAGTACGCACTACTAAATTTCCGGGTCACGTTCACTTAAATAAAAGTGATACTTAATTATATTTATTTTGCATAGTCATCTCTGAAATTATTATTTTGCTTGCTTCGTTACAATTTTTGATTGCGATTAGAAGAAATGTTTATAATCATACATTGTTTGTTCCATTGAGTCATAATGCTTCAGTGAAAATATTTTAAACTATTTTTTACTGCTTTCAAAGGGCATTTGGATTTGTTTTTTATCATATGATATTTTTAACGTAGAACAGTTAAAAATTGTGTAAAGATGATAAATTTTTTATTGAGATTTATAAAGATATTTTTGAGAATGGTGATTTAAATTTTTACCAGATGAATTTTTCTCGTTTATAGTTAAACGGTTTCTAATGAGTACGATATGGTAATAACATATTTTTTCAGGGCTGCAACAATGTTACCTTGCATGCTCAGAATTACGTTCTGAAACAGCGTTGCAATTCTTTGAAAGGTCATTTATACAATCATTTTTATATATTGATTGTTGTGTTTAAAATAAATCATTCGAACTTCATATAATTTCAGAGATGTTATGTTCTAATTCGAAGAATTACACAATCTACGTTCACAAAAAGTGCCATCATTATTGTGACATTATCACCATCACGCAAATGCATTCACTCACTGGATCGCGAAAATCATTTCATTATTTAAATAATTTTTTGAAGGTGCTAACTATTATTATAAATTAATGTTTACATCAAGATATAAAAGTTAATGTAACGTCAAGAACAAGAATGAAAATAGTAACGAAAAACTTTTATTATTCAAGAGTATACTTATTTTCAAAATCAATATATTAATTAATTACAATATTAAGCAAATTATTATTTTGAAATAAACAATTTTAACAGAATAAATTTGATTATATAAAAAGTAAAGACTTCGACTTAATAATTATATATCAAAATATATCACGTCACAACAACAGACAAAAACTAAGAAACAAGTTGTAGATATTATGAAAACAAATTTGCAGAATGAAGTATATTTATACAAATGTGATTAAACAAGAAGACTGTTCACTTAAATAACGTTAGCTGTAGAATTTTTTTGCATATGTAAGCAAATGTATAGCTACAAGAAATCGCACTTCTATTTACGTCTTACAATTAAATGCATATTGCCACCAAAAGCACGGAAAGTGATACTTTGCACATAATTTGTTGAGTAAATCCACCCTTATATTACATTTATTCTTGGTTTTTATAGTAAACAACAGCAGCGTGCAAGTCATCGATGTGTTTGTATACTTGCACAATCTAATAATTAATACAACAGCTTAAATTAACGATGTAATTTGTACTTATTATAATCTTATCTATCATAGAAACAGTTCACAGTTACAACCTTATAAAACGGTATATATTAATCAGATATATTAAATGATTATTAAACATTCGATAAGCATGCATAATATATGATTAGCACTCAGTACATTTAGAGCTTATGAAAATTTGTAATATTAATTTGAAAATAAGCTGCTTCGATGCGATCCAGAATCATTTCCATAACTCATTGTAGATTAATATTAGAATTAAGGTACCCTAGATATTTCAGTAAAAGCAAACGAAAGTCGTGCCAATCTGACAATCGAACGTATCAAGCGCAAGTTGTATGCTGCGCTAATGATGAAAAAAAAGTAGACTGAACTACCCCCCCGCCGACTTTATTAATAAATATACTCTTACCACAAAGTCATTCGCGAATCTGGATAAATGAGAAAGAAAGGGGAAATTAACGCATATCCATAAGTCCAACATGTGTTTCACCTTCTGATTCCAGATCGCAAGAGGAGTCCGCATACGCTGGCTACCATCTCGCCTACGAAGTCAAAAAACTCATGTACGCTTCTGCCGTTAACACTGTCGTTTTTTAAGTTTGTAAAATATTACCTCGATCAGGTTCAGCGATGTTCAATAATTGCGCATGATTCACGACGTAGTTATTATACTTCTTAGCGTTATTATTTTGCTCAATGCATGCTCTCTGGCTTTCGCATAATATTATGTAAACCAACACACATTATGATTTGATGACTAAACAAAAATAATACGAAAGGCAGTAATTTAGAGAGTTGGTATACAATTGCTGCTCATGTAATCGTATATTCATGAGTTAACTAATTGCTTGAAGTACACAAATTTGAATTTTAAATATCTTTGGATTTCATAGGTACACATAAAGAGATACACCTTTTGCACATACTATACATAAATTAACTAGTTTAAATTACAGGTCTTCTTAGTTGAAGTGATCATAGATCTCGATACATTGATTTTTTAAGTTGCTTGATGTTGACGGTGGGTAACGAAATTGTTTATTTTTCACACATTTATTGGAACCGACAGGCCGACGAGTAGGGCATCCGGTGGTACGAATGTCAACAACAACGGCGGCCTTCAGGTTGGCATCGCTGACGACCAGGCCAAGGATTTTGATTTCGAGAAGACCGAGATGAAATATGACTCAACGGGCATGTTTCATTGGAGCCCAGCCCGCAATTTGGAAGACTGCATTCTCGACCGGAACCAGGCGGCCATGACGGTCCTCAACGGACACGTCGTCGTCTGTCTGTTCGCCGATCCAGATTCACCCCTCATTGGACTGAGAAACCTTGTCATGCCGTTACGAGCTTCCAATTTTCATTATCACGAGCTTAAACATGTAGTGATAGTTGGGTCTGTAGACTACATTCGTCGGGAGTGGAAGATGCTGCAGAATTTACCCAAAATTTCAGTGCTGAATGTGAGTATTACTTCTCTTATTCAACATATAATGGCGGCAAATTTTTTAAACTGAATGAGAAAAATAATGTTTTTGTTTTAAACTGCTAAATCAATGAATTTCTTTATAGAAACTTAATACATCGATTTTTTTTCAATACATTTTCATGAATGGAATGATAATTGTATGATGTTGACAAAAGTCACAAGTAAACCAAATTAAAAAAAGAACTGGGTGTATTTGAACTAGCGTGACAATAGAGAGTTAAAACAAATTGAAGGAACGTATAACTAATTCAATCTTTACTGCTAACTATATTTAAAGGTTAAAAGTTATCAATTCAGTCATTACTTTAGTATTTGTATTCGCAAGCATTGAATTATTAATGTTATTATTTTTCTAATTAAAATGTGTTTAATTTTTTTTCAATATATCATGGTTACATTAATGGGAGTTATTAAATTTCAGGGTTCACCTTTAAGTAGAGCAGATTTACGCGCTGTTAACGTAAACCTTTGCGATATGTGCTGTATCCTGTCGGCAAAAGTGCCTAGCAACGATGACCCCACCCTCGCCGACAAGGAAGCCATCCTCGCATCTCTTAACATCAAGGCGATGACTTTCGATGATACAATCGGTGTCCTTAGTCAAGGTTAATTTCATAATTCAATTATAAAAAAGGAATACATTATACTTTCAAACCCAAATATGTAATAACATAAATATTTTCTGCTTAGTTGGTAGTCCAATAGTTCTACAGCGAAGAGGATCAGTTTACGGAGCAAATGTACCAATGATAACAGGTATGAATGTTTAGAGTCAAATTTGTAATATAATTTTATTTGGTAATATCGTTAGTGCGTCTGACAACTTAAAAATAATAATTTTCATTATGTACATATTTAATTAAATCTGAATATCTTTAAAAAGTATCTAATACATGAAAATCTCTTTCGCACTCTTCTTTTTCTCTTCTGTAGTATACATTTTTCAATGTTGTAATTTACTTCATTTCATTTTTAGAACTCGTAAATGATAGCAATGTACAATTCCTTGATCAAGATGACGACGATGACCCGGATACAGAACTCTACCTCACTCAACCTTTTGCTTGTGGCACTGCCTTTGCTGTCAGCGTATTGGATTCGCTTATGTCAACGGTAAAGAACTTTTCAAACAGTATAAAAAAAGTCTAAGTAAACTTATTAACTTTGTCGAATTTCAAATAATTTATCATTATTATGAATTGAACCTTTTTTCGATTACATAAATGTATTTAATTGTTTATATAACTTTAGCTAAATAAATGTTGAAAATTCTTTATTAATTTTTTCATCAAACAACAAATATAACATAAATCTAAGAATAGCATAATTATATATTCTAATTGATATTATTTTTATTTCTTTAATAATTTTGTTGGAAAATGTGTATTTATATTTATAATTTATTTTCAGACTTATTTTAATCAGAACGCTTTAACTCTAATAAGATCACTCATCACCGGTGGAGCAACACCTGAACTGGAATTGATTTTAGCAGAAGGAGCTGGTTTGAGAGGTGGATACAGGTAAGTTGATGAACGCGAATAAATTTTTAATATTTATTTTAATAAATACATAATAAAAATACATCTAGTAAGTACTAGTTTAGTTATAAAAGACAATTAATCGAAAAAAACGAGAAATTTTAAATTCGTTATTACATTTAATGTTTCTTTACAGTACGGCTGACAGTTTGTTAAATAGAGATCGATGTAGAGTCGGTCAAATCTCGTTATACGATGGGCCTTTAGCCCAGTATGGCGAGGGAGGCAAGTACGGTGACCTCTTTGTCGCTGCATTAAAATCATATGGAATGCTGTGCATTGGTCTATACAGGTACAGGTATCGGACTTTTCTTCCCTCGATGGTATTTATTGGATTACCCCAAGTTATAATAATGGTTTAACAAAACATCTATTTTAAATATTCTTACATATCACTATTTACCTATTTACTTTGATTATCTTTAACACTATAATTTATTGCTAATTTTATCACCAAATATTATTATCATCTTATACTTATGAAGTGGTTTTGATTTTTTGGCGCACACCTTTTTGCATTTTGCGTTTTTCACGACACCAGAAAAAAATAAAAGAATAAAAAATAAATTACAAAAATAAAAGAAATGGTGAGCGTAAGTTTATTTATCCAACAAATATCATTTTTGACTAATTGTTTCTCTGTCATCTGTTTAGTTAGTGTTTAGTTATTATTGTTTAGTTTAGTTATATATTTTAGTTTAGCTTGTACTGCCATCGATGTTAACCAATAATTGTGCCTCTGTAACAATAGTAATTTATTTTTATGGCATATTTTAGATTTCGAGATACAAGTTCATCCTGTGATGCTTCATCAAAACGATACGTCATCACGAATCCACCAGATGATTTTACATTATTGCCAACGGATCAGGTAATTAGATTTCTGTTTTTCATGTTTTCGTTTCATTATTTTCTTTTGAAGTAGAAAAAATTCCGTCACCTGAGCCAAAGGCGAGGGTCTCGTTAAGTAATATATGACTTACGTCCTAAAACTACTATTACACCCTAAACACTTTTTCCCAAGGGACACAAAGTCTACTTTGTGTATCTTAAAACGGAACAAAAAAGACAAATTACACCCAATTGCAAAAGTAATATATTACTTATTGCAGTTTTTAATTTCTTTGGTACTTCTCATAAATCGAATTGTACTAAAACACTGCTTCTTCTTAAAGGTTTTCGTTTTGATGCAATTCGACCCTGGTCTTGAATACCGACCAAGCAGAGGAGCGCGAGGAAAGGATGATGCATCCTGACTGTTGCTGTGTAGCGCTCTCACCGATGGACCATACTCTTACATCTAAATTCATCCCGTCAACGTCATGCCACTCATCGACACCGTAATTCTCATCGGTTCCCAACAAACGGCACGAACAATCACAATTATCGCCATCGTTTATGCCTCATCTTCCACTGGATGAGAAGAGGAATGCCAATCTTGGATTTCCTGGTCATCCTATTCGTCCACCAAAAATGACTTCTTTGAGGAGAAAGACGGACGGCGAAAGTGTGGCATGATGCACTATGGTCCGAGGGCTGCTACACGTTAAACTTTAGAAAACATTCAAACAATTAAAGTTCGACAAGAAAATCGAAACTCCACTCATAGTTAGGCCGCTTTGGCTACGGTGCGCGCGGTAAAAAGCGCGACCAGAACGAAGATGTAAACATAAAAAAAAAGAAAAATTCCGACAGTGATTTTTCAATCGACTGGATAGACTTACATTAATCAAGTGTACAGATCGACTGTAAAACGAAAAATCTATTGACCTGCCGCCATTAGGCTAATATTTACAATCCTCCCCTTATCCCATCGCGATGTAAAAAAGCAATGCCAAGGAATTGGCACTCACAAAACAACTTATAAATTCGTTACTACACCCATTGTGTGTGTACGTGCATGCACTTGATGTTACAAATGTGTAAATATACATGATAAGACGATAGCGTTACATGCGGTTGTTATTCGTAACGCGCACAATTCAAACGATATCAAACCGAAAAGAAGTTACTGAACGTGCATATGTGACATTGCCTCTGAACGCATTAAACTGAGAAGGGAAACAGCGCAGGAGTGTACGTCGAATAAGAGATACAGAACTAGAGTGCTGGACTACATGTAATTTTACCTCGTGTGTCTTGTTTAGGGCTAATGAAGACTTTTAATCAAGAACTTTGTACAGAATCTATATGAAATACTGTATATACATTTATACATACGTATGTGCATGCATATATGCGTATATACGTATGTCGTGCTAAACATTGAACATTATTACGAAGAGAAACAAAGATACCTTTTTCCACACAATTTTCGCGAGATACAATGGTTGCCATTGATATCTATACACTATTAATAGATATATATATATGTGCACATATGTGATATATATGTATACATAGGTACTCTCTCTTTTATATATTTTTGTGAAACTGACGTGTGTATATATACGGTCATTCGTAAATACGATAAATAAGATAGATTATTAAAGTATAAATACCAGAGTTACGATGCCATTGCACGGTGACAGTCGCATGCGCGGATATACGTATGTGGTCGGGTACTTTCGAAACGCGCATTCTAATATACGTATATATATATATATGATTACATATATATAGATATATATTCGCACATACGTACATGAGCAAAAACATCGAGTTTAAAGGGTGTTATGGATTCACAAGCGGGGCGAGAATATTCCCTTTTTCGCGATGTACATATATATACTTGTCGCAAACACATTAAGGTGTCTCTTGATCTAATTCGAGCAGCTCGATTAAGGACAACTAGCTGTCGTAGATGCTGCCGTGTTCGTATATGCATAACGTGTATAATCGCTGCTGCTACTGCTGTTGCAATATCCACGTGCACTGTTCACTGCCACCGCAGTTCGTGTTATGATTGTATTGTATATCTTTACACGGCCCGTTTATACGGCGAGAGGTCCGCCGAGGCGAGAGAATCGTAATTATCTCGAATTATAACACTAGAATCATTCGTATTACCCCGAATCGTTTCCCGCGCTGAACAGTAAAGTTGAAGCAGCACTGTGTAAACGATGCCGGTTTCAACTTAACGCTTAAAACATTACATTAACGTTACGTCAGCGCTACGTTATCCAATCCGGTTGAATTTCCTGGTTGGTATCTTCAGTATATTTCACTTTGGACTTTGTGCGAAAAATTTAGAACAGAATAGAAAACCTTATTGATGAGTAAAGGTACAACATACGCTCAAAATTCAATAAAACAATTGTTTTCTTTTAAGAAATTGATTCCATTTGGATTTTCTAATTGAGGTTTTCGTTGCTTGGGAATCCCGATTAAGATTTCTCGCTTCTTTCCCGGTCTGGGAATTCTTATATTCCCATATGAAATCACACAGTCCCGTATGATTCTAGTCGAGAATTCCACCTGGTTTTCATGGAAAGGATTATATAAAGTGAAATGAGTTTCTCATCTGAAAAACTAAGCTACGTACTTCATGAAGCGTTCACAAATGAATAACCCCACGTCATTATCTTGAATGGGATTCCCAACTGAGATTTCCACTTGGTGTTTTTAGACGACATTAAATTACTTACATGGTATTGTAATGATTTATGAAACTTAACTTTCTTCTAAAATTTCTTCAATATTACATGAATGTCACAGTCCTATGTTCTTTGCAGGTATTTACACATCGTTACATCTTTGCAGGATGTAAAGTTTTAAAAATTGCAATGTTTATATATTGCTACTTCATAGTTACTGTTTTGAACGGATTCAAAAATAAATAGGTTAACGAATTGCAGTAGCTCAAATTACGGTTCAATTGCTAAATATTATTCAATTTCAACTGCCACTTGTATTGCTTATGATTTATACGTTATGTAAGATGATGTAAGGATATTCTAAAACAAATGGTGCGGTTGACATTATAAATTTAATTCGAACCAAGTGTTCAGACTTATATTGACTGGTTGTTCTAATCGTTTTTTATAGAAATATTAATATTAATATTACTAAATTCTTAATTATTTATGAATTCTATTATTACTAATGATATTATGTAAACATGGGAAAATGTCACAAACCATTAACTTTGAAAAATGTTATTATTTTTAAGATTGTCAGATTATTAAACAAAATAACATAATCTATATTTAAGTAAAATAAAAATATGACTATTGGTATTAATGAAACATTATAAATAATATTCATATTTTGATGTGAATATTTTAAATAATTTTTCATATATCTGTATTAGGTTCGTTTAGTGTAACAAATATTATTGAGTTGCATAATTTTGAATATTATAAGCATGCATAATTTTGTATTGTGCTCAAATTTTATATCCATTAAAATATCTTTGTAATTATAATTAATTTATTATGAAGTTTTATTAACCATTTTAATAGGTTTACCTAAATATTCTAAATATCTATTGAAATAGATACGTACGGGAATAAAAATAATGAATACTGATATTATTCGAATTAAATAATAAGATGTAGAAACTGAATGAATTATTCAAATAACTAAAAGTAATTTTATAATTCAATGCATGGCAAGACTTTTTGTCTGCAATGAAAATACTTTGTATACTTCATACTTTTTATATCACATAATTCACATTTGACTTTTCCTAGAATATTTTTAAAGATGAAATCTTACAGAATGCAGATCTAAACAAAACCTTGAACATAAATCTAAATTTAAATGGAATCTGTTAATTATACACATAGAAAAAAATATTCAACGAATTATTATTTATATCGTAAAAGTGAGGAATATACTTGAAAAATTCATAAAAATTAGTATATTATATAGTAAAATTTTGAAGTGATTTAAGAAAAGCCGAAATAAACTAACAAATTTTTAAATATTACATATGATTTCTTATGGCTTTTTTAAGTATATCCATTTTCATCATATGAATGATACTTTGTTGAACATTTGTTTATCTGCATGTAACGTTTTTTTCAATACTAATTAAATTTAATTGAACATTACAATTTATTCAATCAATCTTCAATAAATAAATGTCAATCATTTTTATGAAATGTACATTAGTTGCAGTTTTCATCTTGACAATATTTTTATAGTTCAATGAAAGAGCTAAAAAATTATTGATATGAAATGTCTTCCAGAAAATTGTGAACAATAGAATTCCGTATTAAGAAATACAGTATAATATAAAATATAATATTTTAATTCGAAATTATGGCACATAAAAAATATATACATATAAGCAATATAAATGTTTAAATAAACTATATAAACAATATATGCTAATTCTTTTGGTGCTGTTAACGTTACAATAATGCTGCAAATAGTGTCAACACCACAATTTAAAAATATATTAAAATTTGTTTTAAAATTTTTACGCTAATATATAATAAGACGTTTACCAAAGTTAACTGTTCTTGAGATTTGCCCATATTAACTAATTTTGTTTAAATTGAACAAACACTGCGAACTATATACAATATTTTAATGAAGTTGATATTTATAATTTCTTATGTAAAAGAATGCACGCGATTAAAATATTTTTAATGAAATGAATAACATAATAATCATAATAAGATAAAAAATTTAATAAAAAGTAATAAACAAAATACATCAATACATATCTTTAGATAGATTTTATATATTTGCAATAAATAAATGAAATTTAAATCATAATCTTAAAAATGAAATATATATACATATTTTATTTAGTATTATATAGAGCAATTTTAATTCAAACTGATATTTTAAATTAAAAATAAGTATGAATAAAATACAGCAAACCTAAATCAACTGCGCAATTCTACTGTAATTTGAGCTTACATTCTTGAATTATTTTATTTCGTACGTTTTGTGAAAATGTTACATAATCTTAAAAAATAAACATCTAAATCAAATTGTATATTTGATCTGCTTTTAATTTTTCAGCTATTATTATTTTCTATCGTTATCGCGGTTATGCTTTGAGGAAATATTAATTTGATTAATTTTTATTTATGTATTGAAGAAACTATTTTAACAAAAATTGACAATAATTTTTTTTAACGCAATTATCTTATTCAGACTAAGCTTTTCAAATATATTCTAAATTATCGGATACAGAACATTTTGTCTTTCTTAGAAATAGCATATACATGCATTCATTTGTAATTAATTCTGTTCAAATCTTTCGCTGTAAAATATTCATTTAAAAACTAAATTGTATCACTTATAACACTGAAATCTTAATTATTTTATAAACTTTATAATTTCTTATTACCGGCGCATTGTGCGATTCATTTAATTATTTTTCTACGTGTACGTAAACTATTATTTAACAATAAAATTCGATTACAATAATTGAAAGATCTTATTGGAAAATGTATTATTTTAGTTGTTTATATTGTATGTCATACAATTTAATAACAAATATTAACTCCATCGTATAACTGCGTTCTCTATTGAAGTGATTTGGTCGTTAATGAGAGATGTCAGTTACAATAAAACGCGTCAGTCGTCACGAGCATCGGCTTCGCTCGTCTCGAGGATGTTATACAAACTTGTGCATTAGATTTATGCAAGTCGTTCATTACACTGTGAAAGCCTTGTGTAGATTATTAGAATGAGTACACTCCCGTTTCCTGGAAATTCAGCACCTTATTTTCTGCCAATTCGTGAAACATACCTAATAATATTTGCTACAGGTTTTGTAACATAATTAACTATTAAAAGTAGCCTCACGATTACGTGTTATTCTTTACGAAGATTGATTAATTAATTGAATTTCCACGAAATCGAGAGAAACTGGCGCACTCTTAAATAAATAAACCATGCACCGATTCGATCGATTCATTATCTTGCACTCGAGCATTGCGTGAATGTGTATTGATTTAAATAAATGAAAAGGAGGAATTATAAAATGATTGGAGAAATTAAAAGCAATAGGGACTCCGCGATATATTCCAGAAGTTTAAAAAAATCATATAAAATGAAGTTTAAAAAATATATTTAGAAAACTAAATAAAAAAAAAGTTTAAAAACGGTTACGAACAAATGTGTGACAGAGAACGAAAGAGTAAATGAGAAAGATTATATATGAATGTTAATTAGTATGTGAGGAAGTGATTTTAAGAAGGAAGGCGTGTTGAGAGTATGCCACCTTCAATGCCTCATTGACCTCATCTAATATGCTTTTTTATCTGTACATTTACAATTTGTGTACCAATGAGGAACGTTGTTTAATCATGTTGTTGATGTTATTGTTAAAGAATGAGATTCAATATTGTACATAACTATATTCATTATAATTGATGATATAAATAATTATATACATAAAATTAAATAATATGCTCCGTTTTGTCCTGATGTTTTAGGATGCCACCTTACGAATTTTTTTACGAAAAATCTGATAAATCGATGACGTAGCCTGTTCCCAGCCCCTTGGCCCACGACAATGTCAAATGTGATTCTTATTGTGTAACTAAAAACTAAATTAAAAATACTTGCAAATTTTACTTAAGAAAGCTGTTTCATAACCAAACACAATATCAATTTTTTTAAATATAATCATTATGTAGAATTATTCCATACCAGAATTATTGATGCTTTAGCTGGACATTTTCCTGAATTACAGGAAAAAATCTGGAGAATCTAGCAGGTGAGTAACTGACCCACAAATTAAATTTCGTCGATAGAGAATCTATATTTTAAAATAATGAAATCTATTTAAGTATAAAAACAAACATGAATTTTGATAAATTTTATCAAGTTTTTATTCAATTAAGATACTGAATTATAATAATATAACTTAACTAGTAAAACTTACATTAAAAAATATATTTTTTACTTAGAATTATATATTTAGTTCAAGTCAAATTTTCATATAATTCAATTAAACCGTCTAACATTCGTGCTCTGTACGTCGGTATGTTTTTAAATTGTTCACACAGTAATGGCGTTCTATCTACATAAAGGATTTTCTCCAAAAGTTCCGGATTCTCAGAAAAATATTTATCAGCAGCTTTTGAATCAAGTAACATAATAGGTGTGTTCATTATTCCATGTGCCATATAAATCACACGTAGTTCATCAATTGATTCCATGAACTCAGCCCAAGGAAAAATTTTTGTGATATCAAGTCCCACATTCTTAACAGACTCAACCATTGTTTCATAATAAATTTTAAAAAGCTTTTCTGAATATTGCTTTCGCAATTGTGAGGTAGTTGTAAATTGTAAGAAACACATTATATCATGAGCTGGAGGATTATATCTGAAATAAAAATCTCTTCATAAATTCTTCAAAAATTCAATTTATGTATATAATTTTTAATTACGATATTTAAAGATTTATTTTTTCACTTACCGAGCTAACTGAAAGTCGATTAAACAGCAATCATTTGGCTGATTGTTATTATCATATTTATAAAGAACATTATTTGCCCACAAATCACTATGACATATTACATTTTTGTATTTCTTAGACGGTAATAATTTCATAGCATGATTAGATGTAAAAGATGAGAATTTATCTTTGAATTGATTACGTTCATCTTTGTTCAATTGTGGGATTAAATCAATCATTGATATAATACCTTTGATAGCCGCATTTAACATTCGCTGCCCTTTATCTCCTTTTAATGACCACAATGTTTCTTCTAAGCAATAGGCATATTCTTCACTAAGATTCATTTTAGTACGTTCTTCGAATATTAAGGACTGGCTATGAAGCAAAGCCAAATTCTTCATTAAAATCTTGCAATGATCCAAATCGAATGGTACAAATTTGTTGGTCATTAAGTATCCCTTATAACTCATATCCTCTAATACAATCACTTGATCTTCAATCCCTAAGAAACACTTGGGAATGCTTATTTTATTAACTCCATCAAATATTTTTGGAAAAATTGAGGTGTATAATGTAATTTCTTTCCGAAAAGATCCGTATTCTATACTGTAATCACGTAGCAAATTGGTCGTTGGTGGCAATATTTTAACGAATAGAAAAACTTGTTGTTCGTTTAAAGGTGATTTTGGGGAAGCTGTAGTTGCTTTTAGTTTGAAATATTGTCCCATGTATCCATTAACTTCGTTTATTGGTATTATTTCGTAAGAAATCAACGAATAATCATCCATGGAATCTTGCTTGAGTTTTTTACGAATAATTTCATAGCATTGCTCCTCATTCAAAATTTCGTGTATAGTTAAATCTTTCATGTTTACAATACACTTATTTTGTTGACAAAGTCACAAAAAACATAAAATTACTTATTATAAAAATTATTTACTTACTATATAATTGTTATACGTAGCAATTACTTTACTACAGTAAAATTATTTATATATATAAGACGTACACAATTACCGATTTTTACTGATTCTTGGTTGAAGAGAAACAAGTATTGAGGATCAGAAATCATTTATATTTGTAGAGTCACGTGAATCTTAGGGCGTTCGTAAGAAGAGCAATTTTTCTTTATTATTGAAGCTGATTGAAGGTAATTTTAGCTATCCAAGACAAAAGACAGATTTATACTGCAATTTAAGTTTCATTTGTCAGTATTTGATTGAAAGCATTTTAACATTTAGTATTTATGAAATAATTTTCTGTTAGAAATTAAGGCAAGAAATTTAAAGTCATTACATACGTGAATATATATATATATATACATATAGTATATATACATATTAAAGTAAAATTAAAATTATAATTAAAAGAATTTGATAATAATCAATTCAATAATTGTTCAGTGCAAATTATAAAGATTATTTTCCAATTTTAATGTTCTGTTTTAATAATTTAGTAAGTATTGCACTTGACATCTACAATTTAGAGAGATCAATTTTTAATAGCCTTTAAAATTCATATATCAATATTTTAATAGACGTTCAATTCAAATATAAACACAATGCTCAAATTGGGAAAATTATTATAGACATAAATCATGAGTAAAAGCCTCGGTCTTATTGGCAGACCGATTCCGCGATGCTGATTGGTCGTTCGGACCAGGGTGAGGAGATGCTCCGCGAGGATGATAGTCCCCGCGTCACGGGCTTAGGAAAAACGCGCGCACATTGATTCTTATACTTTCTGTCGTCTTGTGTTTGTTTATTAATATTTGAATAATAATGTTTTGAGAGAGAATAAAATATAGTCTTTTAACAAATATAAATATATATGTGACTGAAGTTTCTAACGTTATTCTAACGAATTTCACAAAATTTTGAAAATGTTTTTGGTCGTTATTCTTAATTTTCAAATTTTCGTAAAATTCGTTAGAATAACGTTAGAAACTTCAGTCACATAAATATATTTAATTTTATTAAAGGATTGATAAGTCGTAAAGGTGACTGTTTTTAAAGTACGGTAAATCCACCAAAATTTAACTTCACGTGCAATGAAATGGTAATTCAGATTGCTACCAAAATTTTTTAATACTACATCGCGTGTAATCTATGAAAAATCATTTATATATTTAGACTGAAAGAAATTCATATAAATTGTCAATTGATTTAATCAAGAAAATCCAGTTCATTATTCAGGATTTCAAAACTTACTTTAATTTGCTTCTTCAAATATAATAAAATACAGATACATTGTTTGAAACTTAAATTTTGTTATTATTCAGGTTTGACAAGAATAGAATGATTCTTGAAGTAAATTTTTATTTCCAATAAATCCCAACAAAATTTTCCATCAGAACTAAATCTCGTAAACCCTTTTCGCCCCACATTCGCCTAGGCAAAGCTTTTTTATAAAATAATTTTGAACTGTTACAAAATGTATTATGATTTTAAATATATAACTCACCTTTGATGATTATTTCACTTGTATTACATGGCATTATTTAGTTATCTGCATAATATTATTCCTATTTAATTATAAGAAATGATATGTCAAATAATATTTTATTGTAGAAAATTGCTTTATGCCATTATTATTAATTAAGAATAATTCGTCAACTTAAAATAAACTGGAAAAATTACTAATATTCTTTGTTCAAAATAATATCTTATATTATTATCATTTAGTAAATGTATAAAATGAAGTAAATTAGTTTTTGCTACAATAAACAAATTTTGAATCACAATCATTGAATTTTATTTACTTAAAAAAGAACAACGAATGTCACTGAAAATAATATGGCACAAATATTTAAAGAAATGATTGTGCTCGCACAATGACGTCCGAAGGGTTAAAATTTAAATAATAATAACAAAAACAAAGAGATAATGAAACCTTAAGATCTATGTATAGTAAATGATAATTTATTTTAATAAATTATATTCACTTTCAATCAGACATATATCAATATATCATTTAATAGTAATCTTTATTTTTCGAAAACTTTTCATTAGACTGCCTTAATTAAAGGTAAACGATACAAATATTAACAGAAAATCATTGTATCCTTTACATACATTCATTTCACGGGTTTGACCCTGGTTCGTTTTATTGCGTATAACAGAAATATACGTAGAATCAATCTTCGTTCAAAAAATAACAATACAATAACAAAACGTAAATTCAATCCAAATTTCGATCGGACATATCAATTTCCGCCAACCCAGTCTCACGCAACCGTCACAATTAATAATACGAATGTTCGTTTCATCAGTTTGATTTCACGAATCCCAAAGCGAAATGTTTGAAATCGAAATTAGGTATTGACTTGACTTAGAAAAGAATCTATATACCTTTTACAGTTAAAAGACAATAAATCGACGCTTCTTTGAAATGTTAACTTTTAGTTCAAAATTGATTGGACCAAGGAATTGTTTTGATGTCAAGTAGACAAAGAACAATTTGAAAAGTAGTACTTCCGCGAGCAGGCCCGTGATGTTACGTTTAATTATCTCTACAGTGACGAGCAGAACGAGGCGAGCTTGCGCATTATCTTATTATTCTTACGAGGACTCTGGTATTTCCAAAAAAATTATCGGTAAAAATATTCGTCGATGACCTCGCGACGTTCTTCTCCTCACTTTATCGGCCCACTTTCAATCATAATCTCTTTAACTTTGAAAACCGTCTCGTTTGTCGCCTATATAGTGCTATATGAAATGATCATTATAGTATCGTAATATATATATAATATGTATATATATTATATATATATAATATATTTCTACATTACATTACTAGTTTCAAAAAATAATATTATAATATATAGTGTGTTCGTATGTGTGTACTTGTGAGTGTGTTTGTAAGTTGTCAGTATTATCGATTCATTTGTTGTCTCTCGATTATTTTCTCATTAATTTCTTCTTATTCACTGCATTTTACATATTAATTGCGCGGTAATTCCTAAAACGAGTACAATTTCACGTTCATTCGGCGTGGCGTCGCTAAAGAGAAGCTTGCAAGCGCGTTACGTCACTTGAAATATTTTTACAAATGCTTACGCGCTGTCACTTAATCGTAGACAACTTGAACGTTTGAGTGGCATTATTGTCGAATTGAAAGGAAACTTGCATTTTCTCTTGATTTGTTCTTAGCAAATATATTCCTTTTCGCCATAATACGAGATTAAAATAAAAATACCCAGACGCATCCGAGCGCAGTCAGTTGGGAAAAGCTGCGAGTTGATTTTTTTTTTGGTTTAGTTTGCGACGGGAACGCGGATAAAACTGGATTAAAACGCAAAATACTTTTATGTTTGTTGTAATACAAATATGCGCGCAGAGGTATTTCGAAAATCAAACGCGAAAATAAAAGACGTAGACAGGTGGATAGAGAGATAGTCAAAAACAATTACGGTAACTGACGTGAATTGAATCCCGCTTCTCTTCATCGATGCAACGCATTGTCGCACACACGACACATACACATCATAAATTCCGTTGTGTGAGTGTATAAGTGAGTGTAAAATCGCTAGGCGCTTTTTCCTTCATTAATTTGAATAACAACCATTTTCTCATTTGTTTTACTAAATATATCACAAACTGCCGGTGGTCAGTGCAGCCCTAGAAGTTCGCGTCAATCCCTTCGCTTTTGTTGCTCATGATTGCCAATTTTTCGTCCCCGGTTATCAATCTTTTTTTCTTCCAAATTTTTTCACCTTCCCCTCTTTACTTTTACGTGCGTTTTGACCTACTTGACTGTACAGTGTCTAGGTGTATATATCCACGTACACTCGACATATATCCACCCATACACCCGTGCCGTGAAAGCCCCTAACCGTTTTTAGAAAACGTATTTTTTTCAGTCTTTTGCTTATTAATTTACAAGAACAGAATGACAAAGGAATGACGCATTATGTCGATAGATTTGGCGCGACTTCCCGAGCTACCACCGGAAAAATATAACGTTAAGGGATTACATGTTAATAGTTACATCACTGTCGAGGTTCACGACTGCTCACCCGAGCCACCCGGATGATCAGCGGCCTCGACGCAAGGTTAGTTTTACTTTATTATTAAATGTGTCGCACTAGTAGTTTCTGCATAATATGTTGCCACAGAAGACCTTACGACCTCCTCCTTACTCTTACATGTGTAAATATCCTTAGAAATTCATAAATCTTACATGTTACGTGATTTGAATTAGTAAAGGTTTCGAATAGATTGGTGGCTCACGTCTGTGAGTGATTAGCTGACGCACGGCAAAGATCCGCGGCGAAGTCGCGACACGCCGCATGCTCGAATTCAAGGTTGCCTCGTCAAACCAAACGCCTATATAGAAAATATACTTTGACAGTTTGTTTTACGCTCGTGACAATTATTGTCAAATTATGTCCATTCAAATAATCAGGTCTAACGGCGCGTGGCGCTCGTGTCGCGTGGGCCGATCTTCGCTGCGGTCGCGCTTTTAATTTCAATTTTGTGTTTCTCGCTCTCACATTTCTCTCTCTCTCTCTCTCTCTCTCTCTCTCT